>CAUHTR010007434.1:0-60421 GCA_959609185.1 Schmidtea polychroa | reverse complement strand
TAATAATAGTAATAGTAATAGTAATAATAATAATTTGTTGAGGAAATTATTCAAATCATTCAATAGAAAAAAGTGTAATTTTTGAAAGCATTTAAATAAAATTGACACATCGACTGAAATTAAACAATATTTATTTTATTGGATTATTGATTGAATAGATTATTAAATAAATTTATTTTGTCGATTTTTGTTGGAATATATTTTAAATTTAAATAGATTTATTATTTATTTTAATAGATGAAAAATAATCGAATTTCGATAACAATTTCAAGAGGAAATTTGTTTAAATGAATTATTTTTTTTGAAAATTTGAAATTTATATATATTGATTAATTATTTATTTATATTTGTTTGAATAAATTTCGGACTGATTATTGAAAATTTATAATTTTACCTCCATATCTTCCGCGATCTCTATTTCCGATAATCGACGCAAACTACTCCTTCGGACAAATGGAGAACTAGGTCTTTTGGTTCTACGAAACGATGAACATTTTGAAAGACATAATCTCGGTTGGCTTTGAAATTTAGCTTTTGTAGCTTGATTATTATTCTGAATATTTATCGAAACCAAATTAGTTTTGAATCGCTTTCTTTTTTTCTTGATTTTGAGCTTTTGATAGAAAATTTCCAATTATTTACAAAGTATCCATGTAAACGGTTTCTGGCTCATTAAAATTTCTGGAATTGCACAACAAAAACACCCAAGAACTTAAAAGAAGCCAAAAAACACAAATAGAAACACCAGATTGGTATTGTGTGAGAATTCATTCTCCAAATTTAAACCTTTCAACTGCTTCAACGTTGGGCAAATAGTTCAAGTAGTAGCAGGTCCCGGGAATAAATTGGACTTTTGTTTAATAATCAGAATGTCTCAGGCTACCCCACGTAATTATACGAGTAACTTAAACTGGGTTCACTACCTATAGGTTGATATTTATTGATATTTATTATAAATTAGAAATAAATTTTCTTGATAAAGACGAAAATAATGGAAATATCATGAAAAAAAGAAAATTAATCAAAGATGAACAAAAAATAAAAGATTTAACCATTAACTTAATTAAAATTTTTCATATTGATTTAGAAATTAATTTACAAATTGATTTTAATAATTAATTTATAAATTGATTTATATAATTGATTAATAAAAAAAATTTTTACAATAGTCTGTGTCTAAAGTTCGTGTTAAATAAATAGAAAAAAAATGAAGAAAGATTTCAGTGAGAAAGAATTTAGTTAGAATTTATAAAGGGATTCCGTTTGAATTTTAATGAGCCAAAGTTCAGTGGAGAAAATATTTCACCAAAAAACATACAAGATTATTTTCTGATGATCCTTCAAGCAGGTCTACTTCATGATTCGATACCACCTGATCTACTACCGATTTGGCTAATTTATTCTGAGTGGATTGTTTGAATTTATGAAAGAGCTTGACGAGTTTGCCTGCAAAGTTCATTGACCATGAAATCAGAGATATCATATATACATATATATTTAATCCTCATTTATTTCTTTTACACTATCGATCAACGTTTTGTGTTCCATATTAAAAAAAATGGTGAATAAAAAAAAAGATTTGTGACAACAAAACTAAATAGTGGGATACAGTACCTATATAATTGAATTCCTTACTTTGATCGTTTAAAATTACAACTTAAAAAATCTAGAATATTAGATGTCTGCCGTTCTCTAGCAGATCCTTTTCTTTGTGGACAGATATTTTGATAAATTCATTTGCTGACTGATTTGTTCATCTCTCAAGAGTTGCTTACAGCCTAAATAAAGACTCCATGACATTGGTTTACAGAAGAAGTGAAGGATTCATCAAGATTTGCTTACAGGAAAATAAACATAGGTTCACAAAACAAATGAAGATTCCTTTCAATTCATGGAAATGAAAAGACTGTGTTACATTAAATACTTCTTGCGCTATTGAGAAAGTCAAAACGTATGAGTCCATCTTAAAATTTGTTATTTAAATAACACAACCGTACAACTCCCTAAATAGTAGCGTTTGCGTAATCACTAACAAATTGTATTACATTAAGCAATGTATAAATAAATTGATTGCCAATTTGATCTTTCACATTTAATGCAATATGTCCATAACTCTTCACTCCTTAACATTTACACAATCTCTCTAACCCAGTGGTTCTCAACCCGTGTTCCGCGAAAAAAATGACATTTTATCTTTAAATTTGCATTTAAGATAAATATCATCAAAAACCTCTATTAATTTTTTTATAAGATGATTCAATAAGAAAGCCGTTACACAGATATATAAACATACAAATATAAGTGTTTTTATTGCTTGTTATTTTTGCGCGTGGTATTTTCTTTGCTTATAAGAAGGCATTGTTTACGTTTACGACAGATTTATAGTAATTTGTGATTGGTCACTCATTGTGGGCAAGTATTTTTTGTCAGCATTTTTGTTACCATTGCTCTAACCATTCGATTCGTCAGTGCTGCGTTGTATTTGGATAACTATTTTATATGGATTGTCATATCGAATATCATATTTGTTATATTTTAGACAAACATTTAAATCAAAATAAAACTGCCAATTTATTTCATCTCCATTTTAGACAATTAAAAAGAAAAAATAAAGAAAAATTGCAATTCTATGCAAGCTGAATGTTGATGAAAAAATGTTAGATTAAGTTTCGAATGCTAATCTTTGTAAGGAATATTTATCATTTTATTGTACTTTTCCAATATTAAAATCTTTAATATTAATATATGAACACACAACAATTTAAATTGAAAATATGCGATCAATGGTGAATATTGTAATTAATTTTGTGATAATTAAATATATATTAATATGTACTAAAACTGTTTATTGTTGTTAAAAATTATTTTCAGAGAAATATAGTACCTAAGAATAGAAAAGAACGATATTTATTCGTTTACATATCTTGATTTTGAAGAAAGAACTCTATGTCAATATAGATTTAAGAAAAGAAAATTATTTTTTAACAGTGATTTATTGTTATTATTATCAGTTTCTTTTACCTTCATTTCAGACATTAAAAAATAAAAAAGAAAAATGAAAGTTGTAATTCTATGCGGGATGAATGTTTATGAAGAATTTTTAACCGCTTGTAGAATTGGGAATTTTATGTACTTTTCTCAATGTTCTCAATGTAATTTCTGGCTTCCTAATTGAAGTGCACATTAAGATAGTACCAAATTTTTTTCTATGTTATTAAACGAGTTAAGCAATAATGAATCAGTAAAAATGATAATTAGTAATCAATAATACTGATTGTGAGTTGTTTTCAGCTGAGAATTAAATATGTCAATGATTTATTAAAATAATTTTAAATGATAAATAATTGGCTATTTAAAAATACTTTTAAAAACATTTTTAAATTGAATTTTTTAATTTGAAATTTTTAAATTAAAAAATTAGACAAGCTTTTATTAGTAAATCATTTTTAAATAAATATATTTTAAATATTGAAATTTTAATAAATGGTTTTGAAAATATTTTATTCAACGCTGAAAATTTGTTTGGAAATTATACAATATTTCATTAAATAAATACTTGGAATTATGTCTTTAACTTTTGAACCGGATTTAAAAAATAATTTAGAAGTTGTGTTAGCAACTTCTAATACTGATCAATAACTAATAGATAATAGTAATAATTAATTAATCAATAACAATAATCAATAATTAATCAATAACAATAATCGATAATTATTCAATAACAATGATAAATATTAATGCTCAATAATTAAATAATAATAATCAATAATACTAATAATAAATAATCAATAACAATAATCAATAATTAATCAATAACAATGAATAAAAGTTAGTCAATAATAATAATAAATAATCAATAATAATCTACATAGATTTAGCAAAAGAAAATAATTTTTCCACCATTTATTTATTGTTATAATCATCATTTCAGACATTAAAAAATGAAAAAGAAAAAAGAAAGTTGCAATTCTATGCGGGATGAATGTTTATAGAAGAATTTTTAACCCCTTGTAGGATTGGGATTTTTATGTGCTTCCTAATTGAAGGTCACATTAAGATAGTACCAAATTTTTCTTTCTATTTAATTAAACGAGCTAAGATTGGTCAACAAACACATAGAAAGGCTTATGCTTAGAATTTGTGAAAATTTGGAAATGAGGAAAACAGCTATTGTTTTCCATCATCACTGAACCTTTTGTGGCCATTTTCTTTACATTTATTTCTGTTTTAGGCAATCGATCAAAATTTGGTTTTATATTTATCCGGAATTAATTAATATGACAGAATTATCAATTAAAAGAATAAATATTGGTGAAACATACCTGCTAAAGTGTGATGAGCCTTCGGTAGCGAATAAGTAATTCCTTCAGAAGCTGATTTTTGCGAGAACTCCTCAACTACTGGTCTATCCGATCGCAAAGTATCTCTGGTTATCTATGCGTAACGTTTCTTATGAAAGAGAATTTCTAAGTAAAAGCGACCTACTACTATGTCAACGATTGATGTTTCGTCAAAACACGAACTGTCGTATGGTATTTTATTTGGGTGGTCTAATGGGTAAATGCGGACCGGTTCAATATTGGCATACGTTTGATTTATCAGAGGCTCAAGTCGGTAAACCTTGGAAAAGAAGTATTAATAATTCGATAACTGCGAGTAGTCAATCACATACGACAGGGTCTGCGGGGTGGAAAATATTGAACACTCGTTTGCATAATTGTTCTGGTAATATGTCCTCAATTGTTTCCAGGTTTTGCGGTTTCAGTCCTCTCAATGCAAGAAATACTGCCAACGGTGAGCCAACACAAAACAAATTTTCCAGCTTAAAAAGAAAAATAATATCGGAGATAAATAGTAAAGTTGTTTTTCACAGTGAAATAAAAGCAGAAACTTATTTCGAAATAAATCAAATCCCACCAATACCAGTCGAACATACTTTTGGTAGAACTTTCCACAGAGTTCCGTTTATAAAATTACTGGGGAAATTAGCTTTCTGAATGTCACAAACATATTCCGTAAATAATGTGCAAATCAATAACTAATCAATTATAACATTTCTATTATTAATTTCTTATAAAATTTATCAATGAAATACTTAATAAATTGATAAAATAATTAGAAAATTAATCAAAATAGCACATTTTAATAATTTTTTAGAGATTCTGCCATTTATAGAAAAGGAACTTTGAAGATAATTTTGATAATTTTAAGATATCGATGTTTTTTATTGATATATTCACGAATTTTCGGCACTGCCTTTTTCAAGTGATTTTGGTTATTATTTTGGGATTGATAAGTTTTTGGATAAATTAACAAATAATATAAATAAATAAATAATTACTATAAATAGAAATTAGGAATAAATAAATTCTATAAATTGATAAATAATTTATATAAATAGAAATATTATATAATTGATATGAATTAATTAATAAAATTAAATTATATACTAAATATAGTAATTTATATAATATTATGTGTATATATAAATTATTATCAATTGAGGTGAAATAGTCATCTGAAGTAGAAATTAAAATCTAGAAGCTTTAATCGATATCGATTGAAAAGCATTGAAGAAATTAATCCCCCAGCAGTGACTTTTGCGATAATAACAGCTGTGGTTGTCATATTTGGAATTAATTCCCGTCAGCTGTCGATTGATAAAATATAAAAGTGATTGTTTCTCAGAGGAAATCAGTGATAAGAATTTTAAAGAAAAACCTTGCTGCCAATAGATATTAACCATAATGTTATTTTATCTGTTTATTTTCCAATAAATAAAAGAAAGCACATCCGATCACATGTACCAACATTTCTGTTTGACTTACCTGCTGGAATTTAATTTAAAAACGGAATTTATTAGGTAACGTTAGAACAACCTGGTTCTACATGATAGCGAAAACTTTGGGACTCTCCCTCCATCTTGATCCAATCTTAACAGTTCAGCGCTGTGAGACAATTAGCCCCAGCGTGTGACATCTTTTCCTGAGGACGATTCGTATAACCGATTTCTGTTCTTTATAGTAGCGGTATTTTGGGTTATATATTTATCAACTGTATATTGTGCATAATCAAATACATTTTTAGTCAGAAAACAAGCGTTATGTTATTTAATTCATATTTTATTATTTATAATATCTACACGCCAGAAAGTTTATCTTTCGAGTCAGATAAATCAGTATTTTGTGTTAGACATCTTAATCCACTAAATCGATCCTAACAATTATCTATTAATATTGAGAATATTGGAAAAAATAAATTTATATTTTAATTGATAGTTGATGTTTTTGATAAATAGAGTTTCTGCGACTAATCTTTGTAATGTATTTTTGAACGCATCTTGTAATATTTTGCATTTTGTTTCGTGTACGGGTGGTGCTGATTTGTGTACTTTTTTCCAGTGTATGTGATAATTACTGGTTTTGTTTTGATGAGTTCATTGATTCTTGTTTGGAACGTTCTGTGTTTCTCCTATGTACTTTGCGTCGCATCTTGTGCAAGTGATTTGGTATACAATGTTTTTTGAAAAGCAAAAAACATTTGGTAGAGAAGTGGCATAGAAAATCTCGATGAAACAGGTCTGATGTTGGAGATTTTTTAGATTTCCGAAGTTGTGATTTCAAAGGTGCAGCGGTGGTGATGGTTGGGCGAATATGAACTGGCAACTCCGTATTGCGAATGTAAGATCTGATTATATTACATGTCTTATTGTTGACATGTTCTTTTTGTGTATTGTGCCAATCGGAGTTATATTCATTTAAAAAGTATTTTTCTACGAAATCCTTTGAGTATCCATTTTGCAAAAAACGTGTTATGAAGTTTTCCAGGGTTTCTTGTTTTTTCGTTATGTCAGAACAGCTCCGTATTGCTCTTTTTCTCTTTTCTACTAATAGAGCGATTTTTCGTTGAAGTGAATCGTGACTTTCCCAAGGAAGAATGTAAATAAATCTGTGTTGAAAGTGAGTGTGTCTGGACATTCAGAGGAATTTATCATGGTATCTAAAAAATAAATTTTGCCTTCTGAGTTAGGTAGTTCAAGAGTGAAATGTATATTTGTGTTTGCGGAGTTTGCATGTGATGATGTTGAAAATGTCATCAATATATCTTTTCCACGTCAGGATATTTTCTCCAAAAAATGATCTAATCTTAGTTTCCATATGATCCATGTAAAAAATAGCTAAAATTTAGATATTGTAAATTTATACAATATTATAATAATTATCTGTGGATTATTTTTAATTTTTAATCAAATTTTAATATTGTGTTGATAAAGATTTAATAAAATTGATTTAATATATTTCTTTTTAAATAATCCCAATGAAATAATATAAATGTATAAATATACACACAAACACACATATTTATTAAATATTTAGTAAGTAAAATGAAAAATGGTTATAATTTTGATCCCGTAAATTAGAGTGGGTTACAAAAACGCTGGCAAAAGGAAATCCAAAAAAGATGAGATTTGGGGACATATTTTATATGAAAGATGTTACTTTGACCAAGTACGCGATCCCCCCGGCTGCCCCTTATTTATAATGTCAGAAATTTTAAAAATAAAAATCTAACCCGAAAATTTGTTTGTCCTCGATTGGTGTTTTCTTGTTCAGCTTTCGTTAGTACAAGAAGTTCAAGATGATGCACCCTAAAATCGTTTTTAAATCGAAAAGAAAAATCAACAACAATTCGAAAACTTTTCTTTGGCAACATTAAGATCGGAAAATAGTTGCATTCGATTTTCATGGCTTGATTTTTCTTTGTTATCCTAACAGTGGTATTAAGTTGTAACTTATGGGGATTATAGAAATTCATTTACTGTGTCTAAGGTTTCCAGGTACTCGTATATCTTTGCTGGAGACCAATTGATTAAAATATCATAAAGTAAAACAGCTCCCAATGAATGTGCAATTGCAGATACTTTTCCACCTTTCGTTTCGAAATAAGGACTTCTTGCACAAAACATACTGTATAACCTATTCAATTCGGATCTCAACGACCCAATCATTTCTGGGCGATAAATCGGACTTGAATAATAAAGAATGTCGAGTGCTGTACTGTTTACAACATTTCTTAATCCTTTATTCCGATTAGGGGTTATCAAATCGACAGTATTCCCATCGAGGACTAGAGATTTCCTCCATTCTACTGGAAGAAATTCAACTCTCTGATTTGCGCCTTCTAATAAGGGAAAAAACTTTTTTGTGACTTTCCGACATACAGCTCTAATTCTAGATTGTTTTGTTTTAGTAGGTGAATTTGTAAATCAAGCAAAAATAACTTTGAGACTTGATAAGTGATATCGCCGCCTTTCATTTTCTGACCGATGCCGTGAATTACAAATACTAAGTGGGTTATGTCGGGCATTTTATCTTCTATGCGCGCCTCATATTTGTACCCTCGATTTAGTTTACTTCCAACTGAAAATTTAAATAATTAATTATCCAGTTCTTTATGTGGGGATTGGTTTATCTGGTATGGGGAAACTCAGAAACCGAGATCCTTTGCATGTTAACCGATCCTATTCAATGCGATTTCAAACCCTAATATTACAGGATTAAATCAGTAAAAGTCGAAAAGGTAAATCTATATTGTAGAGTTATTTTTATGTTTTTAATGTGAGGCGTTTTGGCTTTTGATGCAAATAGAGATCGGATTTTCTTTTATCAAGTGCGATGGTTAATTATATGATGCTAAACCTTCAGTAATAAATGGATAATCAATCCATAATAGTCAATCAATAATGATCAATAGATATCCAATAAATATAGTAATTAGTAGATAATTAGGTAATCAGTAAATATATAATAATCAATATATAATAATCAATATATAATAATCAATATATAATAACCAATAGATAATCAGTAAATAGATAATAATCAATATATAATAATCAATATATAATAACCAATAGATAATCAATAAATATAATAACCAATAGATAATCAATAAATATATAATAATCAATAGGTAATCAATAAATATATAATAATCAATAGGTAATCAGTAAATAGATAATAATCAATAGATAATCAATAAATATATAATAATCAATAGGTAATCAATAAATAGATAATAATCAATAGATAATAACCAATAGATAATCAGTAAATAGATAATAATCAATGTAGTTTATAATTTATAAATATTTAAAAGATTTTATATATATATATATATATATATATATATATATATATTATATATATAAATGTGCCCGACAAACTGTAGATCACAATTATATACAATAATTACTAGGTCAAATGGAATAATTTATAGATAATAATCAATACGTAATAACTAATAAATATTAATCGATATATAATAATGAATTTATAATTATCAATACTTATCCATATATAAATGGAAAAATAATCAATGAATAATAATCGACCGAAATTAATCAATGAAAAATGTTTCCATCAATTTTGCAATCTATTTAGCTACCCGCTCGGTGCTCCACCCCCAATTTCAAATACGTACAGGCGCCCGTCCCTATATAAGAAACCATGACCATACTTTTAGTCAATCCTAGCCGGTGCCGAATAAAATGAGATGCTGAGTCCTTGTAAATGAAAACACTGTCCTGGCCGTACCAATCGATATGGTAACCACTTACCATCAAGGATTTCACACCTACACCAACACATGTATAAATATTTATGCTGACATACATCCAATACTTAAATGCAATTTCTGTGATATCTGTTGAGCAAATCCATCGGCAGTTTCACTTGAATTATTGTCCCCATAAAGTTTTAAATGTTCCTTTTCAATTTTATTCGCTATTTTCTCACTGTCTAACGGTTGCCAAGATGCCTCACGAAACCATGCACCCCTTATGATGGGAAACGATTCCTGACCATCATCGATTGCTGAATATAACAATAATCCTATCATATCAATGAATCATGCCATTCCAACCATTCCAGTAGATTGGAAATCCGATTCTATTCAAAACATCTACTTCATAAAGATCTCCTCGGACGACAATTTTTTCCTTAATACTTTCAGAACTCATTACATTCTGATTGGTCAATTCACGATATTTGGTTTCCAATCTCAACGAATCATAACCACAAAATGGAATCCACAATTTATTTTCTTTATAAAACCATCTGATCTAATATTGCAAAGGAAAATGATGTATATTGAAAAGCCAATGGATGTCAATAAGTAAACAGCAATATTATGCAATTACTAAAACATTTAATTTTAATTGACATTTATATTTCAATTTTATCTGAAAATCGACTTTTTAATGCATAATTTATTCAATTTAATTAAATACAATGGACATTCCTATATAACGCTGCTTGCTATACCGCGTACTCGGTTAGAGCGATAACTTCAAATACGGTCATACACGTCGGTCTAGCGTTAGTGAGTATTCCGAGTTTGAATGTCTGACTATGTTGTTTTCCAATAGTTCGTTGAAAATGTTTTTTGTGATTTCTATTTTTTTGGAATCTAGTGGTCTTACTTTTGCATGTACTGGATTTCCATTTGTCAGTATTGTGTGTTCAGTAGTTTGTTCTGATTTTTCGTCAAATTGGACTGGTTCCATTAATTCTTTGTATCGTTCTAGGATTTTGTTGATTTCTGGTGAAATTTTTTCTAGATTAGTTTTGTTTTTTGTGTTTAAGGTTACTACGCCTATGTCAATTTTTGGTTTCTCTCTGTTGCTCGTGATGTATTGTGATGTTGTTGAATTAGTATTTTCTAATATTTGTTTGTTTTTGCAATCCACTAAGAGGTTGTATTTTGTTAGGAAATCTGTTCCTATTATTGCTTGTTGAACGTCAGCTATTTTGAATGTCCAGTTGTAGTTTTTTTTGTTTATATTCAGATTTAGTGTTTGTTGTCCGAATGTTTTGATGCTTGTTCCGTTGGCTGCTTTTAACGGTTTATCTGCAGTTTTTGTATATTTATACATGTAATGTAGCAGTAATGAGATCACCCAACCGGTATCTATTAGAAAATCAGTGTTATTTGTGTGCACCCAAAATGTATTGTTTTTGTCACCTAATGTGGGTGCTATCATTAGTGACTTTTAGTTTTCCTGCTCTGTTTTATGATAGTCGCAGGGTTTTACGCATATGTATGCATTGTCGCCAAATTTGTTACGAAAGTAGCAGTGGTTTTTGTTTAGGAAATCATTTCTTGAATCCCTTTCTGGGCTGATTTTTCGGTAATTGTTGTATCGGTTTGGGGAGTTTGACGGGTTTCTGTAGTGGGCGTTTGGGGATTGTCTGTGGCTGTAGTTCTGTCTGTTGTTTCCGTCAGATGGATCGATCATAGTTTTGTCTGTTGTGATTATATGATAGTTGGTCTGTGTTGAAATTGTTTCTGTTGAATAGGTCTATGTTTTCGTTTGGATTGAAATTTTGCCTGTTGTATTTCTCTTTTATTTCGGCTAGTTCCGCTTTTATTTGTCGGTTTTCGACAATTATTTCGTCGAATTTGCTGATCAGAGTGTTTATTAATCAGTTTGTTGTTTCATTTGGTTCGGTGTTTTTGTTGTTTGATTGGTTGTTGTGATTAGTTTTGTTTTTCTTGTAATTTTGTGTGCTGCATATAGTAGGATAAATACTTTCATTGATTTTATCTGCTATGCCTGCTAGCGTTTCTACGTCCGAATTGCTACTGGATGCGAGAATACGTCTTATTTCGGGCGGCATTGCTCGTTACGAGCAGCTCGTATGAAAAATTCTTTTACTAATTCGTTTGATCCTGAATTAGTGATGTTTGGTTGGAGGTACTCCAATTTTTGTTTTAGTTGGCGAAGGAAATCTGTTGGTTTATTGTCGCCAAGTTGTGTGTTGTTGAGACATGATTCCAGCATTTGCCTCCTGTTGATTTTGTTTTTGTTTGTTGAACTGGTCTTCGCTCTTTGAAATTTCCTCAATTTGGTCAGCTATTTCGTTCAGTTTGCTACTTGGGAGTGCGGCGATAATGTTTGAACATAGCGTTTTCGTCGACTTTATTCCCGATAAGGTTAGGGTTAATTTAGCAAATTCAAGCCATTTTTGGGGTGTCCCATTTTCGTCACTAAAATAGTTTGGGATGTTTGTTCTTGGGTTAATTACTGAGTTTATGGTGTGTGTATTATCCGTGCTAGTGTTTGGGTTATAGTAGTAATTCGATTTTCAATCATGTGTGTTTTCATCATTATTGGGTGTTTGTGAATTGTTTATTGGATTTGTTTGATTTGATGCCATTATTTGGTTTGTTGATGTTTTTTTATTGCTTGTTGTGTTAAAAAAATGAGATTGTTTAAAGATATGGCTTACTGTGTTCAGCCAAAAACTGATTAAACTGATGAAACTGCATTATATTGGGCTATATAAGAAAATAAAAAGTAATCCAGGGGTAGGAACCAAAATAAATACAAACACTAAGATGCAAGCATATATGAAACATTGGGTCTATTTTCACAGATATGTTTTTCTCGATAACCTATAGAACCAATAAATCTGAAAAGTAAAAAAGGCTTTATATGGAGAAAATAAAGAGAAATAAATCAAGATAAATGCCAAAGCTGCACATCTAGTCAAAACATTGGCAATTTTGAAAGCAAGGACTAGTAAGAACCGTTAAGAAATCGAAACAAGTGGCGAAGAATAAATAATGGATCTAAAACCTTGATTCTATCTACAGACATAAAAATGTAATCGTGCCATAGATTCATAATATAGAAGAAATTACAGAAAGAAAATTCAATAAGGAATAGCGGAAAAGAACTTATGAGAATTCTGATTTTCTGAATTTAGAATGAATAAATTATAATAATTATATTTAAAAGAATTCAGGAAAGTGGTGTATCCGAGGGATTGGAAATTTTAATTCTGTTACTTTTGTGGTCTTTCGTTTTTACTAGAATTGCGTTAGTAGGAGCCTTGAACTATTTTGTGAGTTCCAAATGAATTATTTTATTCAACCAATTATTTCTCTTGCTCCCACCTACATGTGACAAGGAAAGGAAACACTATAGAGGTATTGATTATGATTGTGAAAATGATTAAGTGCAAACTACAAGGATTGGAACCACCAGACAAAGGACGTCATAACATCAAGTGCCACTATCCTATCGATCGGAATCGGAAACATTTGTGGTGAGGAAAAACAAATCCCCCAAAAACGTTACATGTGCATTTACCAGTCAAAGGAAGCGAAATCAATAATGACAGAATAATTATTCCTGCCTACCTATTGCAAATAAAGTCAACATTTATCAAATAAAACAGCTGAAATGAATGTGAGTAAAACCTGTTGCAAATTAAACAAATTAACAATTGGAAATTTTTTCCTGAACCACCTTTGTTTTAATTAAGTATTAAATACTTATTGGGTAAATCTAAATTTTCAACTAAAATTTACCGCCCCCTTCTCCTCTCTTTTCTCTTCTCTGATTAAATGTTGGCAGGCTCTCATCAGATTCTCATCAGACTCTTATCAGGGTTTCATCAGGCTCTCATCAAACTCTCATCAAACTCTCATCAAACTCTCATAAGACTCATCAGGTTCACCAGGTTCTCATCAGACTCTTATCAGGCTCTCATCAAACTCTCATCAAACTCTCATCAAACTCTCATCAGACTCTCATCAGACTCTCATACATTGTTAGTTAGTATGCTTTTTGATAATTTTTTCATGGAAATATGATTTGTGCAGAAAAGTCTTTACGTTTATTAGATTTCTTTCAAAGTTGACAGTCAAAATCGAAAATTAATCCCCCTAATTCTCTATCCTTCTTGAAATGATAAACTTATTCAATGTTCCCTTAAGCTGTATATGTGCAGTGAAAGATTTGTTATATACGTTTCTTCTTTCTACTATTCTGATCAGTAGACTTAATACCTCACTATAGTGTCAACATCCTTTATTTTCATTTCTTTTTAAACTATCGATCAACATTTGTCTTATATTTATCAAGGACATTTCTCATGGACTTTTCAAGTTTTTTTTCTCATTGGTGATAAGAAAAATCAGTTTCGCAAATGAATCATTTATTTCCATAAAAAGTATATAGAATCAGTATAAAAATATAAAAATTCCAAGTATACAGTAGGTAAAAGAACAAAAATTAGATTTATATAGCGATTGTGATATTAGTACAGAACGAGAGGAAATTTTATGGACAAGTGTGCAGAATTCTTAAATTCAAGTTTTGACTGTGAACAGAGTTCTCGTTTAATGTTATTTACGTGGGAAAATATAATTATTTAATTGCGGATTGGGATTGGATCCTGTCTGTTCAAAGTGAGAAAATTCAAATGATTATAATAATCAAATGATTTCAATTCATCAAAAAAGCAGAAATGGTGGGACATTTCCATAAGAAATATTTGGTAAAATTGAAAAAATTATACATCATCCAATGCTTGTCGATTAAAATTAAATGTTATTGCAAAATTTTATAAGTCATGCAACTACTTAATTAACGATATATTTCCTTCATTAGTTTTATAGACAATCAATAATATAATATAAAATATTGATTGATAGTCTAAAAATAAATGAAGGTAAATGAAATTGAAATTATCAATAGTGACAAAGAATATTACTTTCAAAGAAATTTATATGGTTCCCTATCGTGTGGTCGAAGTTCAGTTGGTCTAAATTCGTTTTGTCGCTGTTCATTTGGTCGAGAATTCAATTAGTTGAATATTTGGGGTTCAGGTGACGATAATTTATTATTAGTTTATTAGTTTATATTAGTTTAAATATATAAATAATCAAATAATCTATCCCATACAAAATGTCGAAATTAAACTTTGTCATGAGTAATAAAGGAAAAGAAAAGACTGTATTTGAAGGCTATATATACACAAAAGATAAAGAAGTAAACGGAAAAACATATTGGCGATGTGAAGAAGACGTCCAAATTTTCCCCATTCTATGTGGTCACAGTAAGAACGAGTCAAAAATAGCCTTCCACAAACAACTAATTCACTAGAGAGGTGGCATAACGCACTGAAAGGTGTCATCCAAAAAGCACATCCGTCAATGGCAGCATTCGTAACTAAGCTACGTCAACTAAGTCAACTATAGCATGAAAAATTGAAAGAGTCATCCTACGAAATGTAAGACGAAGATATACGAGGCAGTCGACACTAGAATAAAGCTATTAGTGGATGGATATGATTCGAACAATATCAAGCAGTTTCTGAAAAGCATTGCTCATAACATCGCGTATTGAATGAATTACTTTGGTACTTTTTTTTGGCCATGTTTCTTAATAAATTACTATATTACTGTTTATATTTTCGGCCAATTGATCTTACACAAAATTAACTTCGACCAAATGAACTTTTGGCATAATGAACTTCGACGAACTGATCGGTCACTATTTATATAATTGGATTAATAGCGTTGAAAGATAGTTGTGATATTGTTTATAATAATGGTTGTTTGAATAATCAGAGTTTGATGTATCTTTAAATATATATTAATAGTTTTTTATTTAGTTATTTCTCATGGCGGTAAGAGCAAATTTGGATTAGAGATCATTCTAGAGAATTCTTTAACCATTTTTCTTTCTCCATCAAAAAGTATTGACTATTGGGAATATTTTGACAAGGAAACAGCGAAATGTTAAATATGCTCAAAACCAATATCATGTCAAGCCTCATTAAAAACTGGTTGGCATGTGATGAAACGAAGTGGAAAAGAAACAGTGAACCTCTGACAAAAAGATTAAGAGAAATTAAAAATCAACCTGGAATTTACTATTTTTTAAGATTAACCTAAATGAAATTGTTTCCAAATTGGCCACAATAGATGGGTTGACTTTCAAATCAATTTGTAAAAGCGAATTTATAATGTGAAAGTTTGAAACTTTTAGGATTCTCTCTTGCAAAGAAAAATCGAGACGTTGCAAAATCGATTTGGATATATTATGATTGTCGTATTCAACGGAATAGCTTAGCAACAATGTTAGAACTGGTACTTAGATTGATGGTTCCGTTAAATAAGGCTTGAATTTAGGCAACCTATGGACATAACATGATAAATTTGTTGGGGTTTGTTGTCGGCGGTTTATCAAATCGATAACTACTAGCTGATTCCAAGCGTGTTTTATTCAACAACAATAACGAATTGACTGAAGAATCTTATCGGAAAGAAAGCGCAGAATAATCAATAATTTGCACCCATTGAAAATGGAGAATCTTTTCAAAGTGTTTCGGTTGATTTTACTTAAACCTAGATTTCATAGTTGGTCTTTGCAAGTTGATTAATGTCGAAAGTAATGCAAAAATTCCAATGAATATCCAAGATATATATCGGTAGTAAATGCCCAATTCCCTACAAAAATGCCGATCTAGGATGAGACAATTAACGAGGCAGTTAATATTGAAGAGATTGATGATAAACTTTCATTTACCAGCTTAATAAACTCATAAATCCATCAGGAAATGTGATCTGGTACAGAAGGGGCAACTACCCCCCTGCTGATTTTTAGGTAATTGCCAATTAAATAGATTTAGTAAGTGCTTCCTCTATTCTTGACAATTATAAAGTTTGTTTTATTGAAGATCTTTTAAGAAATAAGCTTAAGAATCTTATCGGAAAGAAAGCGCACCAAAATCATGGAATAATCAATAATTTGCACCCATTGATAATGGAGAATCTTTTCGGTGTTTTGGTTGATTTTAGCTAAACCTAGATTTCATTGTTGGTCTTTGTAAGTTGATTAATGTCGAAAGTAATGCAAAAATTCCAATGAATATCCAAGATATATATCGGTAACAAGTGCCCAATTCCGTACAAAAATGCCGATCTATATGAGAGAATTAACGAGGCGGTTAATATTGAAAAGATTGATGATAAATTTGCATTTGCCAGCTTAATAAACTCATAAACCCATCAGGAAATGTGATCTGGTACAGAGGGGATATTACCCCCCCCCCTGCTGATTCATAGCTATTTGCCAATCAAATAAAATTATTGAGAGCTTCCAAAACTTTTTTATGGTTACAAAGTTTGTTTTACATACAATTTTTTAATAAATAATCTAATAAATCTAGTTGGGAAGAAAGCACCCCAAATTGAGGGAATAATCCATAATTTGCACCCATTGATAATGAGGAGCTTCATATGGAGAGAAAAGGTTGCCAATTAAACAGAAATGATATATTCAAACATTTACTAGCATAATCTCGAAGGAAATCCAATAATTCCGATGATTTCCCGAGTTATATCTACTGTTGTCCTCGGTGACAATTGAGCGTCCCCTAATGGAAATAGGGATCTCTATGTAACTAGGATAATTGCTATGGCAAATTAATTGATGGCAAAATCCCGCTTGGAAGTGTAAAACCTTATAAATCCATCAAAAAATGTAAATCCCCCCCCCGATACTCCCCCTCCCAATTTATTGATTCAAACTAATCGTAAACCAAATAGAATCGAATATTTCTCGTTACAATTTACACCAAATGTATTTATATCTCTGTAAATTTTATAAATTAAAAAATCTTATGAAGAAATAATGAATTACCTTGAGGGGTGATTTGCCCCCCCCCAATCAATTAGTGCATTAATACTTATCAAAATGAGAATTTAATTATTTATTATCATTTATATACCTAATAATACTTTAATTCCAATAAGCTTTCAATTTCAATTTATAATTTAAAGTAATTATTAATATTATAAATCTTTAACAATATAAATGACATAATAAATTATATAACCATATTATCAATTTATTAATAAAAAATAACTTAAATATTAATTATTTATAACTTGTAAAATTTACTTTTTCCGGATATAGTGGAAGTAAAATGTTTGAAGTTTTGGATTCAGAGTAACTGTTCTGGTTTTCTAATTGAACGGAATTATTAAACACAGAAGAAACATTGGAAGCTATCATATGCTGGGTCATTATCTGGTAAGCATAAAGTATCTAATAGTGAATTATCTGACTTATTTTCTAAATTCGACCATAATTTGCTCATTAATTTCGTATTAAAATATTAACAGTGTAAATAAATTTATATTGATATAATCTTTGTTATTATTACGAAAATTATAATCATTAAAATTAACTACGCATCAATATTTCAGATTTTAAGATTATTTTTTCAAATATTATAAGAAAATAATATATTAAAACAATTCTGATAATTGTTTTGTTAATTCAATTTATATTGATCAAAGGATAATTTATTTTAATTAATTTGTTGTAATTTTTTATTCTACAGAGAAAATTCAGCTTTATGGTTCAGACAACTGTCTAAAATATCAAATGATTCAACTAAATTTCATCCGCTTTAGCATATCTTCCGAAGATTTCATGATAAATATTCCAAGGACAGTTAATAAATCCTATCAATATATCAAAGGAATTGTCATACATAATTTTGTCAAGCCATTGACGAAATGCATTGATTTTGTACTTGGGAAATTTAGTCTAGTTGACTTAAAACCATCACAACTTCTTCAGAAAATTAGCCCAGCGTTCACAGAAGCTCAAATAGTAGACAAACGGTTATTTCGACACAGGTTTATTGAAACCCCCCTAAAGGATATGAAGCTCATAACAACAAGTTATTAAGAAAAATCTACGGAAGAATTGGCTATAATAGCTGATGATTGATTAGCTATCAATGATTGATAGACAAACATCATAACTGAGGTGTTATCCAATAAAAATATAGATTCATAAACTGTGGCAAAATTATTAATTGAAGTATGATTAATTATAGTATTATTTCTGATCTCTGCTTTGTTATATTCCTTTTAATATTCCTTTTTTTGTTTTTACTGAATTGGTTTAGTAATATTCTTTCCAATTTTCTTCTAAATTTGTTTTCTTATTCTTGTCTTGATTCCTGTTTGTTCAAAATTTTATTTGATTTTTTATTGACTTTCTAATTTGTCATTTTACTATAGCGATAATTTACTTTAGTAAATTTTCGCTATATATATTTTTTTAAACTTTTTGTTTCACGAACGTTAAGAGCTCAGAAATGATAGTAAAAACAAAACCTAATTGAGGTTCTGTTTTGACTCATAAAAGGATAAAAATGTAACATTCTACTACACACTGCATCAAAATTAAAGTCTAAAAAAGTTTGTTTGAAAACATGTTATAAAATAAATTATTTAAACTTGACCTTATCTTATTATTACAATCCCAAAATGAATGAAGAAATCTAATGCAATTCTATTGCAACTAATAGTGATCATCAGAACTGGATTTAAACGAAGAGACGCCCTAGACTATTCCACTTATGAGGCCCTTTCACCTCCAATTTTTAAATTTGTAAGTTACATGATAGATAATATAATACATCAATACTGTGATATACATCAATATGTGAAAAATATCAAATTGTATATCATATTAAATTTTATGTTAATAGTTATTTTATTTAAGAACTGATTCCATCCATGTAAGGCTAAATATACATTTAAAACAAATTAGTAGATTACAAGAATTTCCTTAACTTTTTCGTTCAAAATTCTTTTACAAGTTCATCAAAATTTCAGTCTCATTTTCAATGCATAAAATACTGAATTAAAACAACCTCTTCTATATCATTGTGGTTATTAATTGTTTTTGATATTTTTATGTCTTGAAAATGACTTTCCCCAGTGCAATCTTAAAATAAAAATCTTTTCTATTAACATGTGTTTCATATTACTAACACGAATTCAAAACGATAGTCAGGACATCAATGAGTCTAAGGAGTTTATCTTAACTTATACAATTTTAATGTTTATTTATTAGTCATATGAGTAGAATTTCTTCTTATTTGCAGTCCAGTGTTTCAGTGTTTACTGTTTTAAGAAAAGTGTAATTTTAATTTTACTAACAATTTAAATATAAGCCCCTCATGATCTTGATGCCCTAGATAGCATATAGGAAAATCTGGCCCTGATGATAATAGTTGCCATTTTTATAAGCTCTTTCAGATTAGTTTTCATTTACACGACTTCTTTATCTTAGTTATTGAATATTAGAATCTTTCTCAAATAAATTAGGAAGTACTTCATTTTGAAGTCGAGGAAGGCCAACTTGTAAATGAAGAATTTGTGTTTTGTGAATATCTTATTTCACATGAAGAATTAAGTAATCATATCATTTCCATATCAATGAACCATTATTGTGTGACTAGGACCGTTTCCAGGGTCTAGTGAATAAGGCGATGGACCTCGGTGCTGAAGCACAGCCAAACCATAAGAGTGTCAAGATGATGCCATCATTTTGAGAAAACTCACTCACCAAATAGTTTAATTTAAATAAAAAGAAATTAAATCAAAAATTTAAAAAGTTTAAATAAAAACATTTTCTTGCTGTTATTCATATGTCCTTGGTGACACTACCGGTCTTTGACGTAATTTATTTCTGGTCTTGAAGATTAAATAGTGTGACAGACAGTTTCCAAATTGAATTTGTTATAAGCTGACGATATTTACATCACACTCAAAAACAAAATTAACTCAAAGTTGAGTTGAATTGGGTGTGTTTGGCAATCATCCCATGATTCTGACTATATGTTACTAATAAGTGTGTGTGCATCCATGGAACAGTGGAAACATTTTATTGATTATAGTAGATTCAATTTGGAAGTGGTATATTGTCTCAATGCATTTTTTTAGATTTTATATTGAATTTCTTTAACTTTTCTTTTACTTTATCAGATCACGATCCACTGGAATGTTTCCAATATACCACCGAACCAGTTTAATTCTGATTTTGTTATGACCCAATTTTATATAATTAAAAAGAAATTTTGAATTTCGTAATGTAACAAAAGCTACGATTTCTTTGTCTTTTACCCTCTTCCGACTTCCCGAGGTAATGCGCAAAATTAAATCTTTAAACAGAAGAAAAACTTCAAAAATGGTCGAGAGGTATGTATATATTTACTTGCGATTAGCAAAACATTTATATGATCAAACAATGGCTGTCTGTAGCAAGCACATCAAAATAGTTTATCCTTTTTCACAAATTGCTGTTAATAAACATAATAACAATAACAATAATAGTAATAATAATATCAACAATACATTTAACTATCGCTTTGAATGTTTTCTATGTTGTCTTTTCGATTTTCAACATTTGATATTTCATGAGTACCTGAATCTTGGTTCGAGTTTGAGTTCGTGATGGATGAGCTTTCTCTTGAATTCTGATTGTTACATTCCAACTGGGGCATTGGGGACGTATAGTGCGATGGCATCGCCATTTCGTATGATTTTGGGATCATCGCATTGTTCATTTGAAAAAAGATTGGGTATTCAGATGATAAATGTTTAGGAATTGGAATGATCTAAACAAGTCATAGAGGTTTAATAATGGTGTTCATATGTAGCATAAGTTCTATTACTCTAGCTTGTGATAGATTCATTCCATCATCGACAGCAGCGAACATCATTTCTTGCGGCATATGATATTCTTCTGCCATATTTGGGTTTTGGTGCAGTCCATCCACTGAATGCAATCGTCCACTTAGCAGATTAACCTTAGTTGGTCCATTAGTAATTGAATAAGGATAAGGGGTTCCATTGACCATTGGATTACTTGCACTGTTAATACTTGTTCGTTCCGTTAAAACAACGTCTGGACTATGACAACTTCCTCCGCTGTGCACAGAACTCATTTCTTAAAATATTTCTTTTTATAAAAACATTAAATGCTCAATTTAAAAGATCATATTTATACATATCTCTGAATTAAGTAACACTTTAAAATGAAGTTGAAATACGAATGACATAAAACTTCCGAAAAACAAATCAACAGGATGTACAATACTCAGTGGTTGTGTGAAAAATTAATGTGAAACTGTTGCATATGTGTAACAATGAGTCATAGGTACTTAGAAACACAAAAATTTGCTGAAATTTTTATTAACTTCATATCTTAATTAAATTTGGAAACTTGGATTGCGGCTGTGTAACACGGATCTAAATATGGCCGAGAGAGTAACATAAAAAGTTGGCCAAGCGTTATTAAATTTGGAAGTTTTGCTCTCTTATACAGAGCGTTTCATAACAGAGGTTTCCAAACTTTTTTGACCTAAATCCACTTTAAAAATGATAAACTTACGTGACCCATCGCATTAATAACTCAATAAAAACATGACCTTTATTTTCAGCTTTTTATTTAATACAGTTCTTTATGAAATATAAATTATGCATGCAAAATACAAATATTTAAAACAAAAGTATTCACTGCATTCTGCACATTAATTTTCGGATTCAATGACTTTATCAATAACGCCTCACAAATTACACGTTCTCAATAATTATCTAAATATTTTAATAAAATCTTAAAATCAGACATACCTATTTTACTCTTACACCCTTATTGTGCTTACTAATGTTGGTCAATGTCTTCGGTTTAAAATGCTCTCTAGCTCGAATGCAGAGATGACGGGAAATTTCTCCAAAGTATGTGCCATTGCACCCACTACATGTAATGAGATCGAAGCACAACTTGATCGGAGTTTTAGACTTATTATTTTACATGAATTTGACACAATCCTATAGCTTAAATTCCCTAACTGCTTTCTTATCTTTCCTTTATAATCCTTAAAACCTTCTGAGTACAGCAATACCAATAAAATTCAGGCTCATCGTCCTTACCTACGCTATTTAATTTATTTAACTCATCAAACTCACACGCCTCAACAAAATCACACCCAGATTTTCTCAAACATGGATCCTTAGGAATTTTAATAAATTTATCAATAGTCTCTTTTACCATAAAAATAAATTTCAATAATTATTGGGAACGTGTAATTTGTGAGGCGTTATTGATAAAGTCATTGAATCCGAAAATTAATGTGCAGAATGCAGTGAATAATAATAAAAATATAAAGTGATGATTTCTTGGTAGCAGCATTTATTATTTAAAACAATAAAATGATAATTTAAGCCTTTTGCTGCAAATAATGTATTTAATGAAAAAATTTTCGACTATAAGATAGTCCTTGTCAAGGACTCACCAAGAAATCAGCACTTTATATTTTTATTATTATTACTTAAATATATTACTTTTTTTTAATTTTGGATTAGTTACTTATATTTGTAAGTAATATTTGCTTTACCATCAATATTACCAATGAATGGACGAGCATATTACGGTAATTTTATTATTAATATTATTATTATTTATTTGAGCATTACAAACAAGAAACATTTGATAAAAAAGCACAAATAATATAAATAAGAATAAATAATTAATTAATCATGCAGTTAATTAATAAATCATGAATTAATTATAAACAGTGAAGGTTAAATGATAAAATAATAAAATTTCATAAAAATAATTAAACATAATATTCATGATAAAAGGGCCACACAAAACATAATTATAAAGTTGTAAATTGTAATAAATTTCTTGCTATGTTTTTTTCCCAAATTTTCCATCTGTAGCGATGTTATTAATTAATAATTAATTAGAATGCCTAATAATGATTAGCTAATTAATAATAATTTTCCCTCCAGAATTTTGAGATGTCAACTTTTTACATATCCTTTCGATAACCTTTACACGGGTTTCGGTACGATCCTGATAATTACAAAGTACATTCAAGCTCTTTCCTAAAAATTAAAACTCATATTTATCCTTCCACCATTCATGAACCTCAGAGACTGCACGAATCGAATCGTCAATGTCAAAAATTTACATCGGTTTTCAATGGAAAATTTAATTTATTCGAATAGATATTGGGCAAGTTTCACATCGTACATCTGGTAGAGACGAAGCACCTTAATTA
The DNA here is from genome assembly GCA_959609185.1 of Schmidtea polychroa. Lineage (NCBI taxonomy): Eukaryota > Metazoa > Platyhelminthes > Tricladida > Dugesiidae > Schmidtea > Schmidtea polychroa. Next base: position 36,683 of record CAUHTR010007434.1, on the reverse strand, counting down.
GCAAGGTATAACTCCTAAATCAGAGACAATCTAGCGAACGTTGTCATTTTACACATGCACTAATTTGTTGGCTTTTACACATGCCAGTATCCATTGCCGGCACTATGTGCACATATGGGAATGTTGTTATTCATGGGATCCGCAGGATTTCTCTGTGCCCTTAAATGCCAACGAGCGAGTAACAACTATGTGATCTCCATGAAAAAACACTGGTGTTGATCTGGCTTGATCGCTGCCTGGCTAAACAACCGACGGCCAGATGTCATTCTGTTTCTTCTGTAAACTCGATAGTTTTGTGGCAAATCTTATCCATGAAACGATCTACAGTTCAAACCAAACTTTCAATATTGACTAAAGAAGATATTTAGCGTGCAAGAAATACCAGAAAACACATTTATAAATATATTTTCTAGTTGTATATTTAATGAACTATTTAATACAAAAGTATATTAAATTAAACATGCATGATTTATATCAAATCTATCCCGAATATCCATATAGCGAGGACTCGCGGCTGACACTCGCGGCTGGGACTCGCGGCTGGGATACGCGATTGGAATACATGGCAGATTATTAACCGACATCATATTATTTCCCTAATATCATCCGACGAAAATCATTTTTATCAGAATTAATTAAAATTAAGAAAAAAATTAAATTGAAATTTTTGGGATTTTTAAATTTAATTTCTGGCTATTAATTAAAACAAAAAATATTTTTAATTATATTGGTGACTAATGTTTCCTAATATGAAAATTTTGTTGTTACACAAGATAATTATAACTAATAAAAAATTTTAATATACGGAGAAGGTCCGATTTTTCAATTGTGTATTTGTCGCTGAAAAGGTTATTATTATTATTATTATTATTATTATTATTATTATTATTATTATTATTATTATTATTATTATTATTATTATTATTATTATTATTATTATTATTATTATTATTATTATTATTATTATTATTATTATTATTATTATTATTATTATTATTATTATTATTATTATTATTATTATTATTATTATTATTATTATTTAAATAAACACGGTAAAGACTTTATTAATAAAAATCTTCAATCGCACATATTTTTCACTATATATTTCGATAGCATCACAATCATCATCAGGTTACTTACATTTACTAGAGAGGAATAAACAATATTGATAATTTATAAACAAATTATTAAATCTATAAATTTTTAAATTATAAATAACAATTTTAAATAATTATTTTCAAAAATAATTTTCAACAACGAATTATTTTTCATTTTTAAAAATTCTTTAAACAAATATTATTTTAATTATTTTTTTAATTATTTAACATAACTATTATTCAGTATACATCAACATACAAAAACTTAATTAAAAACATTCAACACACACGTATTCACTGCATTCTGCACATTGATTTTAGGATTAAAAGTTTCTCTCAATAATGCTTCACATATCACACGCTCAAAACAATTATAAATTTTTTTATTATTATTATTATTATTAATATTATTAATATTATTTATATTATTATTATTAGAGACGAGACGGTCAAAAATATCAAAGGTTATAATATGTTATGAAAGAAAGACTCACCCCCACTGTCTCTGACCTTCCGACGGATCATCATAGTTTGGTAAATGTCTGAATACAAAATTAAGGTAACTACGTTAATTTAAATAAATAAATAATTCTAATCTAATTAAACTAAATTTAATAAAAAATATCATCTAGAAATTGGAAGACATTTGTTGATCTTTGCCTAATTTTACGTGGGACCAAGTATTTTTTAGTATACCCCCGTTCTCCCGTATTAAATAATTGGCCGATTAAATGCAGTTATTAACCAATAAGAATATCAATTCGAATAATATTTCAAAAATTTATAAAGTAAGTTTTTATTATATTTAAATTTATTTTATCAAATTATTTGACAATTTGATAGTGACTATTGAATATGAAATCTAAGGAGTCAAGAAAATGCTTGGCCAACTTGAAGGTCTGGATGTCCATGAAAGGAATTTGAAGTGAAGGGAATGCTTGGATCGAATCAGCAATGTAAGGGAGACATTAGACAAGGATCTCAACCGATTCATCCGAAAGTGATACCAACAGAGGTCAAATAACATTTTGTCATATTTGGTTAAAATAGTTGAAAATAAAAAATTGAAGTAGTAAATACCGTATTAGCCCGAATATAACGCGACCCCGAATTTAGAAAAAAAATACTCTTAAAAAATTAAAATTAAGGGAAATTCAATCAGATAAGCGTTTGGTTAGGTAATTAAAAGTAATACATAGGTTATATTCATGACAATAAATTTAATTAATTTAGACCAAAATTGAATAAAAATAAAATGTTATAAATTGTCGCGTTATATTCGGGCTAATACGGAAATTAAATTATTAAAATCAGAAATGAAATTTTATTATTAAAATATTTAATGTTAGAATTGTGAAATATTTCAAAATGTAATTTTACAGTCAATTTAAAGAAATCTGTTGCAATTTAAAATGTTGTTGTTAATATCATAAAATTTTAAATGTTAAATTCTTAGATAATTATTGAACAAAATATTTGATTTGAAGCTGACAATTGGTTGTAAAGGTTTGTCAAAAAATCAAATATTATTGTGTAATTAATATATTTAGAATTATGTCTTCGATTTAAAGTTTATCAAATGATAACAATATGAAAGCCATACTTTGAGACGGAACGCTGTGATCTGAGCCGTTGTCACTTCTCATTTCCAGAGGATAGTTGGAAAAGCAATGGCAACCATTTTTTAAAAGGCTGTTGTTTTGCGGGCTGTTTAGAAGCATGTAGTCTTGTCTGGAACAAATAGGGTGTTGTCAATATAATATTCATTTCATATCTTACCTTCTTTGATGGCTGTTTGTCGTGGCTACGGAATTGTTTTCAAGATAATTGTCTTAAAGTTAACCAATCAAATTCCATTTTAAATGTTTGAAAATAATGAATACAATATCTTATTATAAACGGCTTTTTCCATTAGTGGGTATCAGGACAATATCCCCCGTTTAGTATGTACTGACTTAGACAATTTCCCCTGTCAACCCCACCAAGGAATATTTAGTTTAGTTGAATTTTATAATCACTGGCATGAAATGTCCATGAATGTCTATGAATGATCATAATAACATTGTGAAACCTGGAAATTTTGGCCATCCCTGCTTGGAAATGTCAAGAGATACCTCCAACAAATCTTGATTATACGGTAGTAATAGATGCCATTCTACCATAACAGAGTGTTGGATTAAGTTTTGTAAAAGTTCTTTTTGACTCACCATAAACTTAGAAAGAAATTCTCATTTCTTCGAGTGTAAATATTTTCCATAAATCTATAAAAGGAAAACATTTTGTGACAATTATTTACAATGTCATTTACTACCAAATTTAAATTGTTGCCGTTGTAATGCACAATTATCTGCATAGGGTAGAACAGACTTTTATATGCACCATTCATAGCCTTGGCCATATATATTATTAACACTTGATTCTTTATTCCCCAGATTGAAAGGTCTTCCAATTCAAGATATCCCAAAAAACTTCCATTAATTACAAATTTGATCGCTGTCTGGTTATGGCCAGGAATAATGTGGGCATACCATTCATCTTTCATGATAAATCCCTTAGGAACCTTTGTCCTAATCAGTGTAATAATTCCTTTTGTATAGTTGGGCTTAACACTTGGTTGAATGAGCTGGCACATCTAATATTTATTTCATCTTTGTGTCATAGTAGGCTAATAATGGCCTTTGGGATAAAATATTTCTATTGTAATCTTTTGTAATTGTTAGAGTTATTCAAAACAAGTGTTTTAAATCCAGTTTTCAAACCTTTTCTGTATAACATGCTTCTTCTTCTGTTACTATATCAGTGGTCTTATTTGCCTTACATGGTTCAAGTACAGCATATATATATATATATATATATATATATATATATATATATATATATATATATATATATATATATATATCAATGGGTTTTTGGGAGGCGTTATGTGTTTTTATTCTTAGGGTTCAATTTCTCCTATCTCTTAAGTCAGTATGTCACAGACCTTGAAACATTATAAAACAGTCAACATGGTGGATAATAAGCATCATCCAAAACACTTGAATAACACAAATGCAAACTTTCATAAGGGTTATATTCTGTTCTGGAAGTATAATATACTTCACTAGTACCTCTATTGTTTTGGAATGGCATCTCTAGGAAAAGACCCTTTTGTTTATTATCAATAATCGCTTTTATTCTTCTGAAATATTTTTATTTACATAGTTTCCAAGATTGCAAGATCAAATTTCACAATCTTGTTTAGTTGCATTAGTATTGCATTTATTATGCTCATCATATGAACTTTGTACATCTAATGTAATAATTTTACAAAGGTCCTTTGCCTGATGATTTTCTGCATTTACTGCGCGCCTTATCAAATTAACAAAACCTCTCAAGTTTAGAATGTTTTTGTACAAAATGATACACTAGAGGATTTGGAAGGAGGGGAATAGAGTTAATTGATATTATTAGTTGCGAGTAATAGCAGAAATGTTTACCTTTTGGTTTTTTTCGGCGGCATTTCAACAGAATCAAGGTCATCAACGCCACAAAGAGTAAGACGAGAATTCCTACGACTCCAATAATCACAGCTATCATCATTTCGAGTGACATTTCTACCCAATGAGGAGAGCCTGGAATGGTTGTTTATTCAGGGTTAAAATAAATATTAATAAATATTTGTTTATATTATATTAACATACTTGGTATATAATAACATTTATTATCAATTATTTTATATTTGGAGGGTTTCGGATAAATAATTCGCATAAATGACGGAGAATCTTTATCTAGGAGAGACAATAAATATGGAAAGGAGTCATATAGGTGTTTAACCATACCAGTAGTAAGTTAGTGACCCTTTACCTTTCCCTTTCTTGGACTGAGATTTTTTTATATGTGCCAGAGGGCCACAAGTTTTAGTCAATGTGAAACCTTGACTATAATATTGAGTACCTGGGTCCTAGGCATTTTGTATTAGATATTATTGTTTCTTGTACAGGGCATTGATATATCAGTACTTTATATAGATAGAAAAGATTCTCAGGCATATTTGGTCATAGACAGTGATGAGATTCAGCCGGTACGCCCGTACTGGTTCTTAATAAGTTCTTAGTAAGTGTGTACGTATTTTTCATTTTACAAATCAATAAAAATTTGGAAAGCATATCGGTTTCAAAGAAAATTGAATTCCATCGCTGGTCATGGATTGTTTGAATAAATAAATTACGAGTAATATAATTGAAAATAAGCAAAGTAATGTAATAATATAATTCTAAATTGTCTCGAAAAATGACATCAAAATTATACACGGCGGTCGACCGGTTGGCCATCCCCGTTCTAAACTAACATTCATCACAACATAACAAACCTCTGGAACGATATAGTTTCACATACATTCAACGAACTATTAACGAATCATTGCTAAATACTGACTATTTTCTCTTAGATATTGTAATTCCCTCTTTCAACATTGAAATTTTATTAATAAGAACCCCCTGAGAAGTTATAATTATCATCTTAAACATTGTTATCCTACAGACTAAATTTCTTTTAAATATCATCAATTCTTCTTAATATCCAACCTTAAACATTCAATCGACTAAAATCCTTAATTTTCGTTAACATTCACTCCTTGAAATCATATTTAGATTGACTCAGATTGACTAAACCCAGTGGCCGACTGCCTTATATGGAAAATTCATAAGGACCAAAATACCCCTTACTATAATACAAAATTTATATAGACATTGGTTACCCTTGCTTTACATTGACATTTGGGCAGGAGTCCACTAACTATTTAATAATAATAATAATAATAATAATAATAATAATAATAATAATAATAATAATAATAATAATAATAATAATAATAATAATAATAATAATAATAATAATAATAATAATAATAATAATAATAATAATAATAATAATAATAATAATAATAATAATAATAATAATAATAATAATAATAATAATAATAATATTTAGGTATCATTTTGGAAGAAGTAAATCAAATATTGAAAACTACATTGGAAAGTACACATCTGATGTTGGAGAAATATTTCCCGATCCCCCCCTGACAGGTTTATGATGAGGCCAGGTGTAACTAGATTAAATGTAAAACCTGTCGAGTTGGGAGAAAATTAATATTTCCCCTAATAATTCCAGCCGACCAATTTATTACAATGTGTCGAATTCTCCTGACAAATTGCTGATCCCAGGTATCCTTTTCCCCAATTAATGATCGGGATTTTGTGTATTTTCTTTCAACTACATCTTTTCTTTTTATTATTTTAATTAATTCGAAAATTTTCTAATTAATTTGATTTGTAAAATTTCCATATCTGATCCCAAAAATTTTCAGTTCATCAATTGATCCAATCAAATTTCACTGGAAACGGGAAAAGTTTTAATTTGACTTTTATCGTTTATAATAAATTTTTATTTCCCAATTTTTTCTAATGAAAATTGACATAGATTTTATAATGCATGTTGAAGTTGACATTTCAATGGGGAGTTAGAGTCCGAGGCCCCTAATTTGCACTTTTTCTATGATAAATTAGTATCGTATTGTTTGGCTATGTCCCTACCCCTTAGGTTACTATATATACATTCTGACACACAAGAAACATGTGTACCCCTTGGATATTACATTCGGTATAATATGTATAATATAATAAGTATAATATGTACTATTCTAGCTCTGAATGCAACTGTCATAACCTCTAAGCTTATAAGTTGACAGTAGTACTAAATGTCAGTGCGCTTAAACTTTGCGTTAAATTTCAATTAGTTATTTACATTTATTAACCTCAATCATGGCAAAAGTTATTATGAGAAGTGATACACGTGTGAATCCTTGTTACATATTTTGGTAGAAAATCACAAATATTTCCTATTGAAACATAGCACTATTACTGAAACATTTTAAATATCTAGAGCATCAGTTAAAAGAATTTGGGCAAGAGCAAAAATATGTATAAAAAACGGAGGGGCAATAAGTGTTTCGTCTAAAAGAAGAGGAAAATGAGGTAGGAAAAGGATGAATCTTAACCCTTTCAATACGATTTTTTTATTTTAATAATTCATGTAATATTTATAGCACACGTGCCTACTGTTTGTTAGCAACATCTAGACTGACAAAACTTTATAGAAAAGAAAAAAAAGCAGACAGCAAACAGCAACAAAGCAGACAGGTTTGGACTTTTTTACGAGCCTATGACCGTACAGTACTAAAATATGTCCCTACAGTATTGAAAGGGTTAAGGAAAAGTTAGCGACAATTAGAAATATTGATGCAAACCGCTTTACGTTTTGACACTTTAACATCATTTTGCGGTTTATGTTAGAACGGAGAAATAAAACCTCATTCTAATTTATTCAAACATTTCCTAACTCTAAGCAATTCGTTGACACGTTTGCAACAGTACTTTCACGACAAACTCGGTAGTGAGTTTCTCGTGGTAAAAGAACCAGCAAGTAGTAATAACAAAAAACGCCCAAGGAATTTTAGTTACAAAACCCTTGAAGCTTACAAAATCCTTTTATAGTGAAATGTTTATTGAATTATTTTAGTCTACTCTCTTATACATCTTGAATAACATTGCTTGTCATATTATTATACTTATTTGGGTATCATATGCTTATGTGTTACTTATTATTGTAAATAGTATATTATAATTAATTATATTAATTATTATTATTATGATATAATGAGATATGGAATTTTGAAACACATGTAGCTGTTGACTTTTATGATATTATTCATTTTCACAATGAGAGCAACGAAACTAATGATCTAAACGCCTTCCCTACTATGTCGTCTGGTGAGCGAGAAAAGAGAGGGAGTGCAAGTAAGGAGGGATAAAAACTTTGGGTCTACAATGAAAGTAATAAGATATTATGAAATTCTGTATTCATTATCCTTTTATTATAATTTTATGTTAAAGAATTTTCATTCTTAAATTGGTTGCCCCCGAAGGTCATGGGAAAATTGACATTATTGGTATTTATGGTTTTTACAGATATTTTATTTGACCCCTCTCTTTAAAATGTTTCCCATTCGTTTGTCCTAAGCCCTTTGACCCAGGGATTATTTATTTGATTTTTCACTGTGTCATTGATCGGTGGAATTGAAATCGATAATCTTGAACCGTAAATGTATACTACTAACAATTTATTATCAAAAATTTCCTCTTGTAAAATCAATCAGAAAAATTAAATCTCCAGTAATCCAGGTAACCAAAATAATCATAAAGCCAGACTGGATCTTTCTCCCAAATGATTGATCGAGATCACACAGCACAAGTCAAAGAATCAGATCATTGTATGAGAGCTCATTTGTAATGATGATTCGTTATGACAGGTTGAGTCTGGACACCAGTTTCTTCCCATTGAGAACTTATTGCAGAAATTTTCATTCGACAGGTCTCTATCAATAATTGGATCTTTTGTTGACATTTTTTCTTAATCTACTTCCAGGACTAGCTCGCAAAATTTTATGAGATGACTTGTTGATTTTATCAGACAATTTTATTTTAAAATTTCTTTTAATAATAATAATAATAATAATGATAATAATAATAATAATAATAATAATAATAATAATGATAATAATAATAATAATAATAATAATAATAATAATAATAATAATAATAATAATAATAATAATAATAATAATAATAATAATAATAATAATAATAATAATAATAATAATAATAATAATAATAATAATAATAATAATTATAATAATAATAATAATAATAATAATAATAATAATAATAATAATTATAATAATAATAATAATAATTATAATAATAATAATAATAATTATAATAATAATAATAATAATAATTATAATAATAATAATAATAATAATAATAATAATAATAATAATAATAATAATAATAATAATAATTATAATAATAATAATAATAATAATTATAATAATAATAATAATAATAATAATAATAATAATAAAAATAATAATAATAATAATAATAATAATAATAATAATAATAATAATAAAAATAATAATAATAATAATAATAATAATAATAATAATAATAATAATAATAATAATAATAATAATAATAATAATAATAATAATAATAATAATAATAATAATAATAATAATAATAATAATAATAATAATAATAATAATAATAATAATAATAATAATAATAATAATAATAATAATATAATAATAATAATAATAATAATAATAATAATAATAATAATAATAATAATAATAATAATAATAATAATAATAATAATAATAATAATAATAATAATAATAATAATAATAATAATAATAATAATAATAAGAATAATAATAATAATAATAATAATAATAATAATAATAATAATAATAATAATAATAATAATAATAATAATAATAATAATAATAATAATAATAATAATAATAATACTTATATCTCTCTGAATAACATTTGTCATTTGGAGAACCTTTGAGCCATTATGGACAATGAGCCTATAGTTGTATAAACTTGGTGATTGGGGTAAGGATATTGTTGCATGTCCACTGTTAGGGTTGCTGATTTGCATTTCACTGCATGAGCTGGACGACTGTATCAAGCATACTCTCAGGCTCATATGAGTGAAATGGCCCATAGTTGGCGGGTCAAAGAATACTGTGGCTTTATTGGCATTAAACTGAAGTCTGATATTTGACTCAGAAATTGATATGTCATCTAGAAGTGTAAAGAAAATCCAGATTAATATAATTTTTAAGGGCTTGATTTCAAATTTTGTTTTAATAATGAATGATCACCCTCCTGTTTATATTTGGTCAACGAATTGGTTTATCTCCAAACCTTTCAGGATAAAGATGAATAATGTGTCAAAGGCAGGCAATGAAGTAACAATACTGTTAGTAGCAGAAAGTATGAGGTGACCAAAGATCTTGAAATTGATCTTGTTGAAAAGAGATAACTATACGATATTGAGAAACCTTATGTAAGATATATTAATGGTATTATTTCATATCGGATGTTCTGAGTGAATGGTTGCCAAGAGGATTTGTTTAGGTACTTTTAATCATAAGGAAGCACCCCAATATTACCATTGAGAGAATGCAAATGATTGTCCTGTTTTGATGGACAATTGGTTGTTACTGATGAATGGCAATCCAAAAACCTTGCTTGTTCATTGTCATATTCAGATCTGTTCTTTAACTTGTCAAATAAGAAACTATGAAGAGCAATAATGATTCTTAGAAGGACTTGTTACAAATATTAAAGTTATTAAAATTTAGACTCATTTGTTCATTTTAATGATCAAATCACAAAGGACGTTCAAAAATACATATTAAAAAGCCTTGATAAATGTTTTCAAATCAAAATTTACTTGTCGGAAAGATTTGAAATTCTATGGAGCTCTGTCCTCGACTGTTACTCACTTCACAGAAGTACTCTCCATAGTCATAAGCTGTGATGGAGGATATATTGAGATGGATGGTAGAATTGATAATGGTTAACTTGAACCGACTGTTTGGTGAAAGGTCTATTCTTTTTTTCATTTCATTTATATTTTGGGTTTGATGATCTTGCTCATACAATCTAGTAGATATTCGAGAATTCGGTTTGAGAAACCATTTTATTTCATGAATCTTTGGGTAACTGGACCATTTTACCTGTAATACGATATTTGAGCCCGATTTTACGTAGACTCTACTTGAGGTTTGGTGCTTGAGGATAGGTGAGACTAAACATTTCATTTTATTGTTACTATTATTAATATTATTATTATTATTATTATTATATTATTATTATTATTATTATTATTATTATTATTATTATTATTATTATTATTATTATTATTATTATTATTATTATTATTATTATTATTATTATTATTATTATTATTATTATTATTAATATAATAATAATATTATTATTTTAATAATTATAAATTCTTACAATAAATATTGAGGAACATGAATTCTACAGTTACCCCTCCTGCATTTTCGCACTGACATGAATACCATCCACGATCTTTGGGGGCCGCTGCAGTTATATTGAAAATATGATTATGATGAAAACTAAACATGTCGGGTAGTTGGTAGCAGTTCTGATGGATTTCTGCACTAGGTTGGTCTTCGTATTTATATTCGTAAGATGAACCAACAGGACAAAATTTCCATTGAAACTGAGACTGGGAGATTATGCTTGGATTTCCTCCTGATGTCTGGCATTGCAACTGTACGAAATTGCCTTCATTTGGGATCTTCGGTAAGGAAAATAGTTGGATTACCGGAGGATCTAAATTATAAAAAATTAAATTGCTTTCTATACACCGATTGAGATCATTTATCGGAAATCTGAAAGGTTTGATATCCATATGATGTATGCTAGAACCTTCACCTTCAAAAGAATAATTTTCAAATTTATTTTTCAATGGCAACTTGCAGAAATTGTTTAATTAGATTAAAAAATTAAATAAATTAAATTTTTAAATTAAATAAATTAAATTAAATTAATATTTTTATAATTATTATTATTATTATTATTATTATTATTATTATTATTATTATTATTATTATTATTATTATTATTATTATTATTATTATGATAATAAATTTAATAAATCGACTATATAAAATGAAAATATTTGAAATTAAGTGAATAATTAAATGGAAATGATAAAAATTCCTGATATATATTTCCCAATTGCTCCTATAGGACTGAAAACCCATACAGTGAAAACATCAGATAACTATTATTATACATATAAATGGCATTTGGAGAGAGGGAAAATATTAATAAATTAATAAGTAGACTGCTAGTGTCATTTCAATGTATTATTTTATTGTACTGGAAGAGGAGAAATGACAGTCAAATCAGTCAGTTCCTAATGAAAGAGTAAAAGCATTTGATCAGAGATATGGAGAAATGCTTGGAGAGATGTGATTGAGGAGTTTAATATAAAATGGCGAATAATTTGATCTGTCATTATATATATATATATATATATATATATATATATATATATATATATATATATATATATATATATATATATATATATTTATTTATTTATGCACATTTATATTTCATATTTTACATTCTTTAATATCATTTTATTTTATTTTTTCAATATTAAGTTTAATCGGCAATTTATTTATTTATTCATTATTACTATATTAATTACAATCTGCCAGAATCTCTCAAATTTCACGGAGATGATCTAATAATAATAATAATAATAATAATAATAATAATAATAATAATAATAATAATAATAATAATAATAATAATAATAATAATAATAATAATAATAATAATAATAATAATAATAATAATAATAATAATAATAATAATAATAATAATAATAATAATAATAATTATAATAATAATAATAATAATAATAATAATAATAATAATAATTATAATAATAATAATAATAATAATAATAATAATAATAATAATAATAATAATAATAATAATAATAATAATAATAATAATAATAATAATAATAATAATAATAATAATAATAATAATTATAATAATAATAATAATAATAATAATAATAATAATAATAATAATAATTATAATAATAATAATAATAATAATAATAATAATAATAATAATAATAATAATAATAATAATAATAATAATAATAATAATAATAATATAAGAAATGAAATTCTGTCAAATCAGCGGTCATTATAAATGACATTTGGTTAACTTGACAACATTTGGTCTCCATTGACATTACAATGAAAGTATAATTGACAGTTAATTTATTGCCATGACCTTTTGATACCCTTCCAATGACATAGTTCGTCATTTTAAATAACATATTAAAAGTTCTCAAGCAGCATTTATACTATGGCACTATAAAGGCCATCATCAAAACCTTAGCAGCTGCCATTAGTCAATAGGAATATCCCATTATTACTGCAAGGCAATACAGGACCCTCAGTATCAAATTCATTGGGCAAGAAGCTATGAAACTTTACAAGATCCAGTTAAGTTCTAAATTCGGTCATTTGAAAGCCTTTGCCTTCTTCATGAAATCAAGTGTTTATAGCTTGATCTCGATAAATTGGGAAGAGGTTGGTGTCAGTGGTGACTATTTCGAGGAATAAATGTTTCATTGTCTTTAATGAATGTCTTTTAATGCTATCATAAATCCACCGAATCTTTCCCGCTTACCTAATAGATATTAATATCAAAACATTAGCAATTTCGAAAGATTTAAGATAATTCCAAACGATGCCGAAGTTTTCGAAGTTTTTCCTATCACTTCCGTTATTATCCTCATACTTTATATTTCTTTCCAGATTTCTATTATGTTATAATTGGGAAATTTATACATTGTTCCCGTTGCTTAGTTTTATTTCATAACTTCTTTCACTTGACATTGTTGAATAAATATTAACTAATGAAAGCTTACATAAGACATTGAGAAAATATTCCTTGCTGATTTCAGAATTCATATATGCGTGAGACACAATGCATTTATATATTGTCCCATGGTCTTGCCTGTTGGTACCGTGGATGTTTAAGGAACTGTGTATTGCTATCCCACTATAATTTGAAGGCATCTGAAACAGAAACAATTCACAGTAAACATTGAGGGATAAACGTACCATGTCTTTGTTGGAATGTGATGTAATATCTTCAGGTCTCTTACCAGGCTCAGTCCGGAACCATTTGATATTAGAGGAAGGGTTTGATGATCCAGTGAAGCAAGTCAAATTAACTGACCGGGTTTCTGGAATTCCACCCTGAGGATCAGGAATAAGTGAAATATGATTTGGGGCAACTGAAAATATATAGATATCTATGAAAGAGGAATTGAGACAAGTTGGAACCAAATATGTGAGAAAACATGAGTAAACATTACCGATGGAATGTGAGGAAATTTATTTTACTGAAATTCATATATGCATCTCTATATAGCTAGAGAGTGATGCATTAGCGTATCTAGGTAGAATGACTAATAGGGAATACTATACCGCATTGGGATCTCTATATAGCTAGAAAGTGATGAATTGGCGTATCTAGGTAGAATAACTAATAGGGAACACTATACGGCATTGAGATCCCTGTATAGCTAGAGAGGAATGCATTGGCGTATCTAGGTAGAATAGCTAATAGGGAACACTATACGGCATTGAGATCCCTGTATAGCTAGAGAGGAATGCATTGGCGTATCTAGGTAGAATAACTAATAGGGAACACTATACGGCATTGAGATCCCTGTATAGCTAGAGAGGAATGCATTGGCGTATCTAGGTAGAATAACTAATAGGGAACACTATACCGTATACAGATTCTATATAGCTAGAGAGTGATGCATTAACGTATCAATTTGAAATGCTAATAAGGGACATGTTATCATATTTGAGGAAATATTTCTGGGAGATAGAGCAAATAACCTTTATGTCATGGTCATCATATGGGCTCCAATCTAAATCCAATGGAGAAAATATAAAGTCCAATCTAAGGTTGTGTGTAAATTGGACCTTAATCTAACAAAAAAGGCTCTCTATGAGACCCAAAACATGACAATAGAGGAACCTTGATTCGTAGCATCCTTGTACAAATGATTTCAAGAAAATAATACATTTTTTAGTCAACAATGATGATATTATGGAAGAGCATGAATTGTATTTTGGCAACTTTGGTTTTGTGTTCATTGTAAAACTCTGGAATATTTTGAAGGTATGGAAGGTACCTATTATTGATAAATCTACTTTCGGGTATTATTCCATGAAATACTTTCTCAAGAACTAGGCCAGAAACAAGTCTCAGGAGTTTGATTCTTCTTTTTGGATTCTCCTTATACTTTGATCTAGTTTCCAATTTGATTATAAGCCCCACTCAGCTGGTCTCGGCAAAGTATATGTTGTGGAAATTACTCTATATAAGCATTCTGATATATTTTGTTTTTTTAAACACTTCAAATATACTCCTTTGAATGGTCAATAATTAAAGGTTCCTCATTCTAAGAGCATCAATCTTGTACCCAAACCTTATGAAGGCTAAGAGTAGCTTATTCCTTCGCGTTTGTATTCTGTAAAGGAATTTTCATTTCTAAAGCATCGGTTAATAGTTCATTTCATACAAATTAGGCGCCTACCTAAAAGGATTGGATAACATTTCCCGTTGCTGGGTAATAAACCTTAGGCGTAAAGCGTGGTGATTAAATTCAAAAAGGATTCATGAATAGAGTTTCTCAAATAGCACCTTTCTCATTGCTCTTTATAACCTCAGGTCATACTGATTCAAATGACAATTAATTTACTTTAATTTGGTCATTTAAGTTTTGCATGATATTTTTGCAGTATAATTAAAACAAGATTATTCATATTTGTGTACTTACATACGACTTTGATTTGTTTCTCTTGATTTAGCATATTTATGCCTTGATAGATGATGGAGCACTTAATCTTGTATCCGTTGTATTTACGAATTAAAGTCAATTTTACGGTGCTTTCAAGCGTATTCAACGTGGCAGCGTTTGCCTTCTTTATTCTTTCCAATACTTTGAATGCTTCAGAATTCGCTACAAGTCTCCCATATGCATCAAAAAGTGTCCATTCAATCTGGGATAAAGGTTCACTGTTTCCTTTTGAAGAACAAGTGAACTGTTTTGACTGTGATTCTAGTTGGTTATCAACAGGTTCTTCGTTTAGTTCAATCTTTTCTGGGGGATCTAATTTATTATTATTATTATTATTATTATTATTATTATTATTATTATTATTATTATTATTATTATTATTATTATTATAACTTACAATGAACAAGGATCTGAATCGTGTTTGAAGTTAAATTTGGACTTTGTCCTGCTATTTTTTCCATTAAACAGACAAATTCTGCTTTATTATCGTACTTGGTAAGGATGACATTGGCACTCATTTGCTTTTGAAGCCTTTTTCCTAACCTTTTTTTGAACAGAGAAAGAACTGGACGTGGGTTACCATTATCTGATGAGCATTGGAATGTTATCAACGATCCAATTTCATATTGTTTTAATGGATTGGATGATGTCAATATTAATTGACTCGGGAAATCTAAAAAAAGTTTATTAAATATTTTTTATTTATTAACAAAATAATTAATATATGAAATGAATTGTTTCATAGATTTTTCAAAAAATTATTTTAACATATGATTTGTGATTTTTCTTTACATCTCAACTGGAAACTGATGGTGTAGCCAATATTCGTGGCTAGGTAAGTAACCATTTGAGGATAATTGCAGAAATTATGATTTCAAAATTTGATCCAAAAGTCATCCTTATTACTCTTTATTTTTAAGAAGTTTCAAAATGAGTCTGTTTTAATCGTGCAATGATTTTATGCTTATGAAAGACCTGAAGATAATCCTTACACAACCAAACGTGACTTACTTGAGAAGTGAACCATTTTGTTGATTTGGCTGATACGATCGGATCACTTTTGATAACAAAATGGTTCAAATGGAATTTTTTCAAACAAAATTTCAAATCTGAATTTTATGTATAAATAGCTGGAAAAGGTTAATAAAGAATAATTTCGTGTTTTTATTTCCAATAATCCACATTTCCAAACTTTCAATAGATTTTGGAAAAATTATTAAAAAATCTTTGGAAAATTAGACAAACTTTTTATAATTTTGGAAACTTATTTGTCCTTTTATTATTATTATTATTATTTGGTTAATTGTCATTGATGCTGGAGACAAAGTTGATATTTCCTTTTGCATATAATCACCTATATTAGGATACATTGTCGAACCACCTGATAAACCTGTATTGTTATACAGTTTCCATTCACAAGAATGATTCATGGAACAAAGCTTCTGGACATGGGAATATTTTATATCCAATGGTAATAACTTGATCATTCGGTAGTTCATAACTCTTCAAGTAAAGATGAAAAACCAGCAGTTTGCAATTTTTGTTTAAATACAAATTTTCTATAATATCTAGAACAATTTCTGTTTCGGCTAAATCAATTTTACCAATATCAATTGGTCTAGCTTATTCTTTGTAAATAGGAACTGTATAGCTATCTGTTGGACTCCTACCAAGCATAATCATAAACATCCAAAAAAATGAGAGAATCTTGAAAATCTATTTTTTTAAAAAACACTTCGAAAAAATCATGATCGAATTCATTCCAGAAAAAGAAGTAACAAAATAAAAAATAATCCGGACATCCAACTACTCGCGTCTGTATGCGCACCCAGCAGACAAGCCAAATCACTATTGCGCACACAAACGTGACAACCGAAATCGAACATTATTATTATTATTATTATTATTATTATTATTATTATTATTATTATTATTATTATTATTATTATTATTATTATTATTATTATTATTATTATTATTATTATTATTATTATTATTATTATTATTATTATTATTATTATTATTATTATTATTATTATTATTATTATTATTATTATTATTATTATTATTATTATTATTATTATTATTATTATTATTATTATTATTATTATTATTATTATTATTATTATTATTATTATTATTATTATTATTATTATTATTATTATTATTTATTAAATCTTTAGAATGATCATGTTTCTTACAATAGATATTTGTTTCTAATATCTTTGCAATGCTTATTTCAGATTCTGTATGAACGACACATTGGACCTTGTTATGAAGATCTGGTTCGGCAGCCTTAATTATGATTCCTTCTGAATATTGGTCGACTTTAAAAGGAATTGTATTAGCAATATTTTCAACAGTGCCATCATCCAGTAATCTCTGTATGAATATATTCGTAATTCCTGGCATTGGCATCACTTGGCATGTTATATTTAGTGGTCTTCCTTTCCAAGCGGGCTTTGGTGTCATTGTAAGAGACTTAATGAAGGGTTTATCTAGAAATTATATTGGTATAGACGTTAATATATTTATTTATTTAAAATAAAGCTGCCGACAAAGGTTTTTCTTGTTAAAAAGGTCTTAAATCATTAAAAATTTAATAACTAATCTTGATGAACTCATTTTCAACATTAAAAGTAAGTTTTTGGTAGACCAGCTTATATGATTAGTGATGTTTATATAAATGTCTCTTAAGGTTAGGGGAGCAGTGTATAAGGGAAATTATGAAATCCTAAAAACCGAGTAGCCATCCAATATCTTTATTACATCAACTCATAAGGCTTAAGATATAAAAAAGTAAATTTACAAAAAATGAGGTTGAACTATAAATTTTTCAAATTTTTCAAACTTATAGTCAAACTCGAGATAGTAAGATCCTATTGCTAATGGCTCGTTTTTAAACTCGATACCCCTTTGGTGGCAGTCGAATTTGTTATAAGCTTATATTCAATTACCAGACACTTTTAAACTGAGAGACCGACTTGATTGGCCGCCATATTGGCATTTCCATTCACCTTCAAAGTTTTTGAAAACCTTGAATTTGTAATGAAAAATTATTTGTCCTGAGATTATTTTTCTGTTGCAAGAAATATCTTTATTTTCAATACAGTCGGTCATGCATAGCCCAACTGTCAAAGGACATAATAGCAACATCCGATGAGTTTGCCCTTCAGTCTCGATTGAACAAAATAAATCTTGTTCGATGCCTGCGTCAAGAAGCTTTGAAATCGGATAAAATGAGCCTTTCATCCATTCAATTTTCGTTTCGAATCCAAATGTTGGATCTATAAAGTTAAAAACAATTTAAAACAATTTTTTTTAGTTTTTATTCAAAAACAAATCATAAAGATTAATTAAGCACTAACCTTGACTGAAGGTCACACATCGTTGACTTTCAGTTGAAAACATTTGACAAGTTTATGAAATTAATAATGACAAAAATCCGTCATTTGTACGAGATAAATACGCACTTTATATTTCGGGTCAATTTCATAATAATAATAATAATAATAATAATAATAATAATAATAATAATAATAATAATAATAATAATAATAATAATAATAATAATAATAATAATAATAATAATAATAATAATAATAATAATAATAATGATAATAATAATAATAATAATAATAATAATAATAATAATAATAATAATAATAATAATAATAATAATAATAATAATAATAATAATAATAATAATAATAATAATAATAATAATAATAATAATAATAATAATAATAATAATAATAATAATAATAATAATAATAATAATAATAATAATAATAATAATAATAATAATGATAATCAATAATAAATATTAATAACATAATAATTTTGACCTTGAAAAAATACAAAATTGATCTGTTATTCATTATTTTTGCAGGTTCAGAAATTAGTTGATCAAAATTGTAGCCAACTTGAATTTGTTTGAGAGTGATAAACAAATTGTTTATAAATCTGATTTGTTTATCGTTAAAAAAATCAGCTAGTATAAAAAGGTATTTTTCCTTGATAAAATGAGCATTCCAATGAGAGTAAATCTAACAGATTTTGATTTAATAAATTTCCCTTTAAAATCTCGAAAATTAATGATAATATTAATGATAAAAAAAATTAATGATAAAAAATAAAATCTTTACATTGAAAAATTGTGTCAAGAATTTGTGCAAAAATTCCATCAAAAAGATTATCGATTTATTTTTTATTATTTTTTTATTAATAGAATTTTTAATTTTGCCATAATTTGAAAAAAATGTCAACTTATTTAAAACAAAATAATTAAAATAAAAATCTTTAAAAAATCAATTAATTAAAACAAAAAATAGTATAAAAATAATAAATTTGTCTCACTTGATAAAATGGCAACGACATAAACAACTGGATGCAGGAACATTCTGGAAATCGGTTTAGAGCTGAATTAAAACAAAAAATCGAGTAGGTGAAAAAATCAAGCATGAAAAATTTAATGAAAAAATTTGATAACGAGTGAAATTTAAAAGCAAATTATGGGGATTTATCCGTGATTCATTTCGGTTTTAATAAACTGTCAAACCCGAAACTTTATCAATTTAATGGGCGGCATTTGTTGAACGTTTTTTTTACGCATTTCCCCTCGTTTTGCCGCATCGTGCCGCTAATGGGACAAGTTTTCAAGGGAGATTTTCTCGGATAAACTTGTAAGCTCGAATGATCACTAAACTAGGATCAAAAGTTATTATTGGGCATTATCTAAGATGAATTTCAAGAAATAAACCAACTGCCGTAAATACTGATAATTTAAACAAGCATAATGTTGAATTTAGATTATTCATTGGGTCTTTTTTCTGCAATTATTCCCGTAATTGAATTTTGTTTTCATTTTATTCCGGAGAATTTCACTTATTATTGTTTTAATTAAATCACTTTGCTCGTCTTTGACAAAAGGCAATCTCAATTCCGGTTTGATTTGGGATTTATTATTACTATTATTGTTGTTGTTATAATTCATTGAGTTTTTTTACAATGTTTTGTTTGAATTAACTAGAATATTTTTTATTTAAATTTTTATGAAAATTACAATGAATATCCCAACATTTGCAAATGTTTATAATTCACTATTCAAGGGATATTATTTATTATTTATTATTATTTATTATTATTTATTATTATTATTATTATTATTATTATTATTATTATTATTATTATTATTATTATTATTATTATTATTATTATTATTATTATTATTATTATTATTATTATTATTATTATTATTATTATTATTATTATTATTATTATTATTATTATTATTATTATTATTATTATTATTATTATTATTATTATTATTATTATTATTATTATTATATTATGCGAGTGCTATTTGCGTGATTTAATAGATAATAATTCCTATGTCAGGGACCTCCATCACCATTTATTCCCATAGCTTGGCTAAAGTACAAATTTCTCAAATGTTAAGGAAGGAGAAAAGAATTTCAAGTGCAAATGAGATGAGAAATATAAATGAAACGAATTATGTAATCCTAATCTTCTAGGGTAGAGTAATTGTATAAGGAAACAAAATACAGATTCAATGGCCATGTACGACAAAACTTTATACAAAAAACTATAAGCATTATTTTTCAAATTTTAATGATTTTCTGTAATACATTTACGGAGAGAAAATAATTATGAGATTATTATAGTGCAGGATCTCATATTTCATGTGAATATTCATGATGATATTTTTATAATATATGATTCCAGCACAGTCAGACTATGCGGTAATCATGTAATAATATTATGTAATAATAATAATAATAATAATAATAATAATAATAATAATAATAATAATAATAATAATAATAATAATAATAATAATAATAATAATAATAATAATAATAATAATAACTTCGTAAGTCTCAAAAATCTATAACATCAGACCTATTTCATCGAGATTGTATATGCCAATCCTCCACCAAATGTTTCTGCTTCTCAAAGAACATTGTTTACCAAATTACTTGCACAAGATGTAACGCATCGTACATAACACTTAGAACGTTCCAAACAAGACTCAACGATGCTAAGTCCTTCTGAAGGTCCAAACACGCTCACGTTCAAAACATATTTTTTCACTAAAAGTCTACACAGTGGGCACATTCTTCCTTGGAAAAGTCACGTTCCAATCCAACGAAAAGTCGCTCTATTAGTAGGAGAGAGAAAAAGAGCAATACGGAACTGTTCGAACAAAACGAAAACACAAGAATCCCTAGAAAACTTTAAAACACGGTTTTTAGAAAATGGATACGAAAGGAGTTCGTAGAAAAATACTTCTTGAGTGAATATAACTCCAATAGGTATAATACACAAAAGGAACATGTCAATAAGCGAGTAATATACCTACGCTTCCCTTTTTTAAACAATAGGACATGTAACACGATCAGAGCTTACATTCGCAATATGGTGCTGCCAGTTCATATTCGCCCAATTTTTTATAACTGCTGCACCTTTGAAATCATAGCTTCGTAAGTGGAAAATTGTAAGCTCAATGCGCGTCTGTGTGCGCGTTGTATTGTGTGATGGGTTTGTGTGCGCACACAGACGCGAGCAATGTCATTTTTGTGTTGGGTTGTTAGTTTATCTCGCGTCTGTGTGCGCTTTTCTTTTCTTTGTTTTTGGCTTGTGTGTGCACACAGACGCGAGCAAGAGGTAGGACAATTTTATGAATTAGTTGTTGTAATTTGTTTGTTTTTAGATTTAGATTTATTAGATTTATTGATTGGGATTTGATGAGTTATGTTTCGATTTAAGGAAAGAGTTTTTAATGATGGCTGCTTTTAATGAAGAAATTTATGAATCTGATAACTCAATGGAAATTGGAAATACTACCAACGAAACTGATGGTTCCTTTTTTATGATCCCAAGAGATCCTGATAACTTTAATGGTGTTTTTGGCCAACTAATATTAAATTTATTTGGTGGACGGATTTCCGTGGGTATTCGATGCAATAATTGTGATGTAACACAAAGAAAGGTTCCAGATAAAATGATTGAGAAGAGTTCAGCTACAAGATTGTTTAATATTACTGAAAGGACTGGAGGTGTTATGACTGGTATGATCCCTGATTATCGATCTCAAGTATGTCGTGCACAAATGGAAGCAGCTCGATTTAGATATAAACATGGATATGAAATGACTTGCGACATCATATGTCGTTCTATTGCGGATATTAAGCAGCTTTCTACCCAATCAACTGAGATGCGACCATTAGGTTTTTCAATGATGGCATTATCTTATGGTATTGACATGGACAAATTGTTATTATTCAAAAATAAAATTATTATTCGTGATCTTGAATTTAAACATGAACAGTAAGTCTCAAAAATCTCTAACATCAGACCTATTTCATCGAGATTGTATACGCCAATCCTCCACCAAAGAACAAAGAACATCGTTTACCAAATTACTTGCCCAAGATGTAACGCATCGTACATAGGCGAAACACTTAAAACGTTCCAAACAAGACTCAACGAACACGTCAAGAGCAAAACCAGCAATTATCACGAACACTGGATAAAAGTGCACAAATCAGCACCACTCTTACACGAAACAAAATGCAAAATGTTACAAGATGCGTTCAAAAACTCATTGCAAAGATTAGCCGCTGAGACTCTTTATATCAAAAAACTTAAACCGTCCATCAACATTCAACTAAATTAATACTTAAATTAATATTTAATTAGATTTAAAATTTAAAATTAAAAAAATATAAAAAACGTTTTTTTTTATTTAAAAAATTAAAAGTTTAATTAAATTACAGAATTTAATATTTTTAAAAAAATAGGAAATATTTTTTGGGTAATTAAAATAAAATATAAATAGAATATAATTAAACCAATAAATTTATTATAAAATACGAAATAAATTTATTATCCCCCAACAATAATTATTCAATGTAATAATGATCAAATTCACTTGAAAAAGGCAGTTCCGAAAATTCGTGAGTATCAACAAACATCAATATATTACTGATTTATAGTCTTCAAGCTCTCTTTTTAATTCAATGGATAAAATAATCAGTGGTGAAATTGGAAGAAATAAAAGTCTTATAATAATACAATAATAATAATAATAATAATAATAATAATAATAATAATAATAATAATAATAATAATAATAATAATAATAATAATAATAATAATAATAATAATAATAATAATAATAATAAAAGAATTTAATTAATGAATTCAAGGGCGTTAGGAAAGATCATAAAACATGGAATAGATCTGGAAAAGTAGGGAGTCAGCTGTAATTGATTCTCCAATGCTTGGATCAAGGTGATAATTAATGAGAAATGAATATTTGCAAAGGAAATCCTTGGTCAAATGTCAATGCGCAACAGCAGTTTGGGGATGTGAAAATTCTCCTAGAAATTATATATCGGTTCTGTGATCTGGCTCCATTGCACAAGATTTATTGAATACTTCGCATCAGAACAGCTCGGTTTCTCTCGTTTAGTGGATTTGTAAGTAGTTGTAATTTGATGAAATAAAACCCAATTAGTTATTGGTCATGTTTGTGACATTTAGGGAAATTGTTCAAGTCACATTCAATCGACCATGTACAGTCCATTCTATATAGAATGGCAGGAGGGGATATTTATTTGGGATTTATGTTTCAAGGCTGATATATTTATTCCCCATGTCAATCATACAATGGCCATCAACATGTGAATCTGATCTATTCATAATAAATTGAATAAAATAAAAATTTGTACAACATCTGTGACGATAAGGAAGCCTGAACTTTTAATGAATAAATTTTTCTTCTCTAATATTTGGGCTTTGATTTCATATTTATTAGTTATTTAATTTTTTATTATAATTACCCAATGAAATAGAGGGAAATCTTTTCAATAGGAATCCAATTTCCATTTTACTATTCGGTTTTTTAGCTTTGGCTCCGAAGGCCAATTACTATTTAATAAATAATATGATGGAGGACTTGTTTAGGATCAATCTCTGACTTTGGCACCAGGAAATCCAGTAATTCATTTGAAAGCAATTATAATTATATTTTATTTGAAATTAAATTATAATTATAAAATTGATAATGTTTCTAATTATAGTAGTAGTTATTATAATAATAATAATAATAATAATAATAATAATAATAATAATAATAATAATAATAATAATAATAATAATAATAATAATAATAATAATAATAATAATAATAATAATAATAATAATAATAATAATATTAATAATAATAATAATAATAATAATAATAATAATAATAGTAATAATAATAATCATAATAATAATAATAATAATAATAATAATAATAATAATAATAATAATAATAATAATAATAATAATAATAATAATAATAATAATAATAATAATAATAATAATAATAATAATAATAATAATTATTAAAAAGAGAGCTTGAAGACTATAAATCAGTAATATATCGATGTCTTTGATACTCACGAATTTTCGGCAGTGCAGAGTAACCGTGAGTATCAAAAAACATCGATATATTACTGATTGATAGTCTGCAAGCTCTCTTTTTAATAAATTCAATGGAAAAAATAATCAGTGGTGAAATTGGAAAATAAAGTTCTCATAATATAATAATAATAATAAATATTTTAATTGAAAGTTTTTTAATTTCAAAATGAAAACTGGATTAATTTCTATTTTTCACCAATTGAAATTATTCAAATATTTTTCGGTTGATTGTTTCTTGTTTATTAAAGTTTTCTCCCCTCATAAATTGAGAGAGTTCATTAAAAATATTTTCAATTTTATTTTCAATTATCAATCTCATACTTTTGAAATTTATGAAATAATTATGTCAAAAAATTTGAATAAATATCCTTTCATTCGACCCAATGAAGTCTCTACGTATTCTGTAATTACTTTCCTACCCCAACTGATCGCCCCCCTCAGCTGAATGAGGATATCTCCAATCAACGTATTGTTTGCAAAATTGTATTCTATTATTGTCAAATATTTTTATCCGATTTTAAAATAAAGAAAAAAATTAAAAAATTTTAGTGGGAAAATGTTATTTATTGATTTTTCATAGAAAATAACTAATTCGAAAGGAAGGGGAGGGGGGGGGGACATTATCATTTGCGTTTTACGTATTGAATATCCGCTTGTCAATGTTCATCCGAGGAAAACAGATCTTTATTATTTTATTATTTTTTTATTTTAGGCCCTCGGATTTTAGGGTGTTTTTGCTATTTTCCACAGGCATGGAAACTTTCAGGGAGACTCAAATAATGATTGAGCCAGATTTCGTGAGTAGTATGGATAATTGTTTCCATCAGAGTAAAATAAAAAAAGACAATTTCAAGTATTTTGTCCTCTATTTCAAAGAACAAAAATTGATTGTAATTGCATGGATCTGGAAGACATATAGTTCAGGCAGGACGATGCAACCTGTCATTTTTTGTGTTAAACAACTGAATACTTTTGAAAAATGATTTTTCCGCAATGGCTGCAAGAAAATGGTCCTGGCCTCATGAGATTTTTACACAATTCAACTTTTTTCAATATGTTCAGGTTTTATGTGCTTCATTAAGAAATGCATTCTGAAAGGGATAACAAATTCCACAGCTTTTAACCTTTTGGCGGTGGTTTAAAACTTATAGTTTCAGGGAAGAGAAAGATTAAAAAACAATAAAGGTACAAGGCTTAAAGAAATTAAATAATATTATACAGGAAAGCGAAGTCTAACTTTTCTAATCACTTGTGGGGGATTTTTTTGGGGGATTTAAAAAAAAAAAAAAAAAACAAAAAAAAATATTATCCTGCACACATGGTGAACCTCTCCAAAGCAAAACCAGAACGTCAGTTAATATTGAAAGTTGTTATACAAATAAGATGATTTGAAATCATTGATTTCCAGATATAATTAATAACATTAAAAAAAACAGGAAGCCTCTTTAAATGAAATTTTTTTATTAATTTTTTTTGTCTTGGATTTTTCCAACATTGTTTGAGTGCATCTATTAAAATGTGTTTAAATTAATCGAAAAATAGAATAGTTTGGGAAATTCAGGGGGGCAAGTGTCCCTACTTGCCCACCCTCATGCGGACGCCCATGGTTGGATATATTACACGGTTGGTCTAGTCTAGTTACCAAATTCTAAGTTTCTCTAAAATCTTTTATCCTTTTCACCACTGATTTTTTTCCAATTTCCTTTTTTGTCTTTCTTTCTTACCTAAAAAACGAAATATTGATTGAAAGTTTCAATTGAAATGAAAATAAATGAAATTTTTTGTATATGGTAAAAACCTCTAATTCATTAAAACAAAATCAAATATGAAATTATATAATATTTGAAATAAAAACTCCCCAGTGCCAATCGCATGTCTCAGATTAATTGAAAAGCAACAAAATATTGATTTTTGTGTCGATGTTCATTACAATTAATTGTGAAAAGAAATTTTTGAATTTTTAATTTTATTAACTTTGAATTTTATTTCTTTCAAACAAATTCTGGGATGAATTCAGTTCTTTATCCTGTTTCATATATAAATATTGAGATAAATATTCTATGCTTATTATAAAAAATCCCCATGGGAAATGCTCAAATTTTTCACTAAAAAATACAATTTTAATATTTTTATTATTTTTTTTGTTTTAAATAACGAGTGATTTAGAAAAACAAAATAATTATTTGGTGTTATTTTTGATTTAATTTATGATTTGTATTAAATAGTAAATTTTTTTTATTGTTTTATTTTATTTCTTTTATTAATAAAACAATATTTTTTCTTTTTTTTAACACGAATTTCCAGTGCAGCTGTTTTTTTATGTTTGTCATTTTTATTTATTTCATTAGTTTATTGTTTTAATTTAGTTTTTTTTAATGAGCGAAAATATTTCATTTAGTTGTGCTAATTTAGAATATATATATATATATATATATATATATATATATATATATATATATATATATATATATATATATATATATATATATATATATATATATATATATATATATATATATATATATATATATATATATATATATATATATATATATATATATATATATATATATATATATATATATAACATAAAAAGAGCATTGCATTAATTAGCCAATGAAATAATCGCCATCGCAATCAATGACGCGTTGCCAACCTTCGGGAAGCTAATTGATTGGATCGGGGAAAATTTCTGAAATGTTTGATCAATAAACTGAAGCTCTGTCAAATTGATGTCAAAGGAACTTTATGGATTGAAATAAGTCTATGAATAAAATAGATGGAGGGATGTGTTTAATCGGCGCTCCAGAAGCTATTTCAACAAACAACTAGAAATTTTTCTTTTTTTCAAATTATCAATCATAAGTAAACTAAGTACTTTTTGAAAAAAATTTATATTTTAATTTTTAAAAATTGCATCAGTGTTGGTTATCAAAAAACATTCAAGGCTTATCATTTCAAAGTATGCGTTTCAAAATCTATTTTATTAGAAAAAGAGCATCTCTTTTGACAGTTTGGATTTTGCGGCTAAAGGATGTTATTTACGCCTGAAATGTGGACAAAAATAACATAAAAGTGGCTAAATTCAAGTTAGAATATGACGATGACACATGATGACATGACGAAGAATCGTGAACTACTAATTACAAGTTGACGCTCGGATAAAACTTTCAAGTGGTTAACAACATTGGATGTCATTTTGCATCAGCTATTGGCGTAAAGCAAATGGTGAATCAAATAAAAGG
The DNA here is from genome assembly GCA_959609185.1 of Schmidtea polychroa. Lineage (NCBI taxonomy): Eukaryota > Metazoa > Platyhelminthes > Tricladida > Dugesiidae > Schmidtea > Schmidtea polychroa. The sequence goes on along the minus strand of CAUHTR010007434.1, from coordinate 8,485 downwards.
AACCAATAGCTTTCCGGCCATCAATTGAAACCGGCCAATCGCATTAAATCTTTTAGGATTCTATGATAAACTTTGAACTGATTCAAGAATTTGAGGCTTGCTTTTAGATTGAAGGTTTTGATGTTATTGATGAAGTAACAGCTCGGTTTGAGGAAATTTAATAAAGTCGTGACTGATTTGTGATGAAGGAATGTTTGGATTTACATTGCATTGCAGATCATGATCACATAAGGCAGACAGTAAAGTTGGATTTAAAACAATATACACAAGAGTAATTATCGAATTCATGATGTTCTCAGACTGTAAAAGCAAGAAAAGGTTAAGCGAACGTCAAATAAAATTCCCCATTTTACGAGAGATGGAAAAGAGCTGGTGGATAAAGAGGTATGATATAAACTTCATGGAAATTCTATAGAAAATAAACTCTCAAAGCAGATTGGTGACAAGAGCAAATGGAAGGTTAAATTTGAATTGGTAAAGGGTTATTGCAAACGGATGATTCTCCATCAAATATATTTCTTATACTCAAAACTTGGCTCCTTCCTAATATTTTTCTTGTGCCATCTAGCTTAAAGGTGTCAGTGGCGTTACGATGGGAGTAAGAATGGCCACATGAAGTTGTCGTCAAAGAAAGATTTTAACTGTTGAACAAGATGGCACTTATTTTCGTTATTAGGTCATATTGGGAGACAAAGGCCAGTCGAGGAGATCCGAGAGTCATCACACGTGTTAGTATGTTTGCACGGATTGATCTTACGTTTCACCAGAAACGGAACGTATTCTTCATGATAAAAAAGAATTTAGTAAGTATTACTATAAAATGGCATGAATAATTCATATTCATAAACACCTCGGGTATCTGTCAATGATTCACAGGTGAATTTCACTAGTTTATGTTATTATTTTTCATATTTTTACAATCGAAACATTGTCAACAGGTGACAGAATCGTGTTGATCTTTTCGATTCGACTATCAGTTCAACTGCAGCTTCCAATTTATGACCTTTGTGAACTCGTTGTCAGACTCGCTTTGCCGATTCAACTCATCGTCCACAATTCGCCGTCCATTCGCAACCTCACTTGGCAATTTGTCAGATGCGTCAGTCTGTGCGATTATTCAATTTTCAACCGTTAACTCGGTGGCCTGTCGACGCCTGGAATTGAATGTCGTTGACCGAGATTATTTACCTTGAAACCGAACTCGAAAATCTGGAATGATTAATTTCGTTTTCTCATCCACTGAAAACCAAAACCAAAAATTTCATCAAATTACAATTTTGTTTCAGATTCTAAAATTTTCTGCAATAAGTTTCACTTTTGGCAGTAAATCGGATCAATTGTGCTTCAATTGATTGGAGATTCCAATGAAAGGATCAAATGTTAATTTGATCGCCCCCACCTTTGGGGAATTCTTTATTTACAATTGGTTTATTCCCATTCAATTTTGAATTAGGGAGTTTCACAATTAATGTTGCCATTATTATTATTATTATTATTATTATTATTATTATTATTATTATTATTATTATTATTATTATTATTATTATTATTATTATTATTATTATTATTATTATTATTATTATTATTATTATTATTATTATTATTATTATTATTATTATTATTATAGGTTATTACAATCTTGGTAAAATCTCGCTTCTTGTCGAAATTTCTAGTCATTACGTAATGGAAATGTATTACGTAACCCTCAATTGTAATTCATAATTATATAAAAACAAGACCCAACAGATCAGATATGAAGTCATTTTAAAATGTGGCGCCAATACGAATAATAGATATACAATATTTTACCTTCATTTATTCGGTTGATTTAACTAATTTTTAGCTTCTAGAAATAGATAAATGTTGATAGTCACAAATTCGTAAACTGAGCAAAAATTTGTTTTATTATTAATTATTTAGTAAAATCATTATTTTGTGTCTATAGATCAATATTTTTTCTATTTAACACAAAATTTCGACACTGAATTTTTTAAGTGTTATTAATTATAATGATTGATTTTAGATATTTAATCAACAATAAATAGGGAGAAAATTTAATAAATATCAAAAAATATTTTCATTTAAATTGCTTAAATATTTGTATTTTTAGACAACTGTCATCGAGGAAAACTGAAATGAAGTAAATTTTATAACGTCAGCTAGATTTCGTATTAGAGTGAACAGAACTTATTATGTGTAAAATGTCATTTAATTTATAAAATTATCTAAAAAATGAATTGTTTTTATATTATATTAGAAAAATCACTTGAGTGTCGAAAATTCGTGAATATCAAAAAAACATCAATATTCTGATTCAAAATCAATTTTTTAATAAATACAATGCTAATTGAAAAGAAATTAAAGGTGAAAATTGAAAGAAATTCTTATAATATTATTATTATTAATTTATATTTTATTATTATTATTGTTTTTTTATTTTTATTGGTATTACTATAATTATTATTATTAATTAAAGTTTATGGGAAATAAATATTTTTGAAAATATCCTCATATTCAAACAGATTATCCAGGATCATTTTCAGAAAAACTGAAAATTCAGTCATTTTCAATTAAAAAAAAATTTGATTTTTTTTTTCATTTAAAATTTTTGTTTTGAAAAATTCTGCAAATTCTGTAACTGCAGAAATCAGACTGCGAATTGGGGGAAAAAGAAAAATTGTTTCATTTATCGATGAATCATTTTCAATGTTCTGGGAGTTGAAAAAATATAATTGAAAATGTCAAGGAGAAATAAATCGGGAAACGATTTTTCATTTTGGATTCTGTTGTGACGGGTTTTCGAGGTTAGTGATTTCTTGGAATGTCCGGTTGAGTGAACCAGGACGTTTTTTATTTTTCATGCATTTTTTGTATATTGATTTGATTATTGTGTTATAGGAATCGGCAAAACGGGGAGGGCGGGTACTCTAACATTGTGCAAACTGTCAAACATGCAAATTCTTTCCAATTTATCTGATCTCGTCTTTGGTTTTTCATTAGATTTTTTCGTGGCTTTTATAGTGTGATTTACACATAATTGTAACTGACCAAGGATTCTTAACCGTTTCCATTTGTCATATCAATGTAAATTGTGATTATTGTTTAAATGTAGAATTGGCATGAATTCTATTACGGTTGAGGGCTTGTGGAACAAGATTAACAGAGAATTTACCGTGACCCGAACAAATCTTTTTATTTAGAAAATAATAAAATGTGTAACACTTTTTACGGAATTTTAATTTTTTAATTATTTTATTGAAAACGAATTTTAATTGCGTCAAAATGAATTAGATTAGACCTCCTTTGGTATCAAATTAAAAATTTCCCATGAAGATTTTAGAATTTATTGTTACACTTAATATTTCATTTATGGAATGTGAAAATGTAATTAATTAAATAATTAACAATTTAGGAAATAACAATTGGACAAGTAATTGTGTGAATGTGTGTTGTTGATTGATATTGTTTGTTAGATTCCTTATTAGTGCATTGTTCTGTGTTGAAAGAAATTTCTAAATCATTATTATTATTTCTCCGTCAAAATTTAGAAAACCCCTTTTCATTTGTTATTTAATCCCAAAATTATGATTTTTATTCAATCACTGTAATATTACAGAAAAACTGATTTACTATTTTACTATTTACAAATTTTATCGTTTATTTTATCGTAGGAATTACGTGTGCCAATTTTGTAAATTTCATTAATTTTTTCTATCTATGTTAAAACTTAAATCTGTTTGGATAGAATAAAAACTTCTATAATATAAAATAAATCAATAAGTTTATATTATAGAAACACGCAGACTTTCTGTGTGTTGATTTTTAATTTCTCGTGGAATAAAATCTTTTATATAGAAATTGAGAAAGCGGTAGAAAAAATAACGCTAACACACAAACACAACGCCCAGTAAATAAATAATGTAAACATTCGATGTGTAAATGTTGCAAGGAATAGAAGATTTTTAAATTTTATTATTTGGGAAAAATCGCAATAAAATAAAAATTTAAGATTTAATGCCCAAGACTACTGAATACAATTTCAAAAAATATGAGTTGTCAAGAAAATAAAGAGATAAAATAGTAAAGGATGAGGAATAATTTCAGCTTAAACACAGTATAGACACCTCATAAATAAAAATGAAACTTTAATTAAAAATAATGAACTCGAATAAGTGTCTTATTATTTTATTTTTCGATCTGTTCCTGGGTTTGATCTGGAGTTTTAAACCATTCCATGTTCCTTCTATAGTATTAGTGTTAATTTTTGTTGCAAGACCCAAAAGACTTCAACTATGAAACCCGAATTTATTCTCCATATCTCTATTCTCATGTTATGGAACCGGAAAGAACATACTCATTGATGATGGCATGAGTCTTTCTCGGTTTCTTTTTTCAATTTCAACTAAGAAAATCTTGTGTTTTTGAATTTTTTTTCTAATTTTCAAATGATCCAGACGATGTCCGCGATGATTTTCTGCTTACCGCGTTTACTTTCATTAATCTCGATAATCATGTTATTCCCATCAATTTTCTAATCATTTCTAAATCATTTTCTACATCCTTTTCTGCAAGCTGCCGAGAATATTTGCAAAACGAACATACTTTTGACTATGAAATTTTAACTTGTTGGTTAGGTGTTTTACCGAGTGTTTTATGAAACCAGCGATGTTCCATCGTGGGATTTTTGTTTTGCATTCAAGTTTTCTTTTCTCAAAAAATATTCCATGTCGAATGGTAATTTCTTTAAGGCGTTGTTTGGTTGTGCAAAGAAATACTTTTCTAGTCAAAATTTTCTCATCTGTCTATTACAATATTTAGAAGGCAAAGAAGTATTAAAAATACCATTAGCTGTTAAAAATCCCGTTTTGCTCGTCTCATCTCTTCTAATTTCAGTAATTTCAAAAATATAAAGCATTATTTTTGATTAAAAATTTATTAATAATTAAATATTAATTTAATTAGTATTAACAATTTTATACGGGGGGCTATATTTTACCTGATCCCTAATTCCATTTAAAACATTTATTTATTTTATTTCCAAATAGTTCATTTAGCTTTATAAGTTACAAACTTGGAGAGAAAACGTTTCAAACTTTCTTTAAATTACAAAAAAAATCAATATTAAACCAAATTTTGTGAATTTATAACTAGAATAAATGATTGAGGATAAATTATGACTCATTTATTGATTTGCACACAAACCTGGATTAAAGACGAGTTTATTCCATGCAAACAGGTGTATAATAATTTGTAGATGTAACTACTAATGAATTTTCAACACACGGGAGAGTTTGTGTGTTTCTTATAATATAATTTATTGATTATTTTCTTATATTATAGACAATTTTTATCTACTGCAACGCAGTGTGTATGATTTGAGATTTTACAAATTGTATACGGTATATAGTCAATCAACAATATTGCGCATCTACTTAAAATTTCCATTCCATATACTTAAAGGGAGTAAAATTAGGAATGTTGTCAAATGAAAACACAATGCATTTGAGTGTAAAATTATAAAAATTATTGTCAATTTTATATGAAATTTAATATATAATACCTCTTATTGTCTAAATAATGATGTTATAGGCTAACTTTAAAAAGTAGTTGAAACTTTGTAGCCTAATAAAGCAGAACGGAGAGTATTAGAGTATTCACATGTACATTGCACAATATTAAAATCGCTGCCAGATTCATTAGAATGGTATACAATATTTATGTTGTATCATTATCCCCTGCTCCTTCATGAGATGAATAAGGTGAGCATTAATTTCTTCACCTTTTGGAATGGGTATATTATTCAGCCCAATGATAGGAATTGGATTAGTACTTAAATTTCTTATAATTCTTTATTGAAAACTATAGTTTTAACTTATCGACTTCGTTAAAAAATTGGTGAAGTAATAAAAAGTGAGCAAAATGATGAAAAGCTAACCATTCAAGTTCTAACCCTATTGGCATCATATATATTTACACTCAATTCTTTCTTATGTGGTTTTATGAGGATCCTCATTGGTATTAGTTTTTATTTATTTCTTGCAAAATATACCAACAATGCTCATTATTGTTTTCTCTGTCGTCATTTTAAGTCCATATTCGTGAATTTCATATGAATAAGTTATTCCTTTTCTTTCTTTATAAAACGAAGTTGATAATCGTGAAGTTTATTGTAAAATTTACAAAGTAAGTAATATGAATAGTTGTTAGACGGTTTTTTATTAGAAGGTTAAATTTTTCCAGTTTTCAAATAAAAATTTGATGTTAATATATATAGACCAAACACCACTGAGATACATTTCCTATAGTGGTGGTTAGCGTGTACATCAATTGGTTTACAATTGATCACTCACCAATTTAATGAATTTCATTTTTCTAGAAATTAATTTTAGCCATTTTAGAAATGGCTTTCAGGTAAAATATTTAATTTTAAGTAAATTTTAAGGCTTGAATTTTGATTCATATAGATATGATATCATTATTTAAGCTCTTAAATATTACTTTTTCTCAACATTTTCTATTATAAATTATTTTTAATTAATTTTCAGGTTTTAGAAATTTTATGAAATTTATTTTATAATTATTTTGATATATTTTTAATTATAATTAAATAATTAAATCAATCGCCAAAGATATATTTTTCTAAAACATTTATAAAACCAATATAAAAAATTCTAATGAATATTTAACTTAATTTTAACTCAAAAATAATTTTACGATGATATTTCGTCATTTTCATGACAATTTAACATTGTTTCTTTAAAAATACATTTAAAAACATTTTGAGCGATCTTTTTCCCCCCAGAATTGTCTAAATTAAAGTTATTATAGAAACGTATCTGAGCCGCACATTTCTATATATCGAAAGTTTTCATGTGTTTTTAGTATGTGTTGTGTTTGTGTGCAGTATTTAATTTTTCTACCACTTTTTAGATTTCGATAGTGTAAGGTGTATCTCATTGCATATAAATGAGAACATCAGCGTGAAATCCAAGTATATGTGTTTCTATAATATATATAGGAAACTTTTCTGAGTATATATATATATATATATATATATATATATAATTTGACTGTCTGACTGTATCACAGCACAAATCAAAACCTGCCTAATAATTTAAGTTAACTTATTGAAAAATTAAATTCATTGCTAATTCAGTTTGTTTAAATCCTTGTTAGTAAACCAATGAAAATCTATATTTATAATTTTATGAGTCGTATAAGAAATATGTAGTTTAATTATTAAAATCTGACAATAATTATCAAAAAATTATTAATGAAAAATTTTAATTAATTTAAAATTAGTAATGAATTTTTTGTAATTACAATTACTGTTTAATAACATAGGCCTGATATGTACTGAGACGATCTCACAGTTTTCAAGCCTGTCCTTCTCACACATAGTTGTAGTTGGCAATAGCCATTTTGAAAAAGCTTTAAACTAAATTTCCAACTCATATTCAAGGTTTATTATTGCAATCAATATCATTTTGGTGGCAATCTATCAAGTTATTAGAAATTTTAAGCCACTTTTTTTATGATTAAACTTTCTAAGATATTTTTATGGAATATAAATTCTCTTAAAAGGGATTATTTGTCCCTTTTAGCCTCTGGCTTCGGTGATGATTACTAGTACTCCTCTTTTTGTGGCAAAGATACGATACCGTTGTAATTATAGGCACAAGACCTTTATAGGATTAGACACGTCCGAAATATTAGAAAACCCTTTATCTTAACCTCGAGCCTTTAATGAAATATTCAAAAAATGTTTCATTTGACTGTTACAGAGACAAATTTGGTTTGAATTGAATTTTAATGGAGTTTTTTTTCAAGACAAACAAAAATAGAAAATTTGATTTTTCTCTCGAAAACAAAGTTTCCCAACGATTGAAAATAACGAAATTCGGAATTTTGTCGATTTCGAGCGCCGTTGTTTACATAAACTTAGAATAATTGTTTATCATAACGGATGTATTTAAACAATTAATTAATCCAACTTCAATATGAAATCTATTTGAAAGCGTCGGAAGCTGGTGAAATTGGAATTGTTTTTTTGTCACAAAGATTCAGGAGAATTCTTGAGAGAATGTTTCCACTATTTTCCCACTATAATTGGAATAAAGATATTTTCATTGAAATACTTCCCAGCAACTAGGATCAGGTGACGGTGTAAAGGGATGGGGCAGGTAACATAAATATATACAATCTCGGTAAATATTGTTGTCAATGTTTTAAAGGAGGCTAATAAAATGGGAAATTTTACAAACTTCTTTTCCTACTACTTTTACACTATGTCCCTTTGAAGAGGGGAATTTTAGATGAAAACTGGCCATGTTGTTGGGAGAAACTTGGGCGATGGTTTAGTGAGCTAGGAAAGGATTGTGACTTATTTTATTTGCCTAAGTGATGGAAGAGGTGTGAAGATATGGAAACCAAATAATAGTCAGAGGCATTTTAATCACTGGCAACCATATTGGGCTTTTGAACC
>CAUHTR010007433.1:12306-81271 GCA_959609185.1 Schmidtea polychroa | reverse complement strand
AATCAATTAAAGAAATTTCAACTTTAAACGACAAAAGATGATTGTTTTTTTGTTTTATTTGTCGCCAGTGAAGTAAAATTCATAGGTCATCTCATTTCCAGAAAAGGTTTCAGACCAATCCCCGAAAGACCTGAAGCAAAAAAATATGAATCTTCCAAAGAGTGTCAAAAATCTCCGGAGTTTCATTGGAGCTTTTTATCACCTTTTGATTAAAAACGTTTCTTCTTTATTTTCGCCAGAAACAGACCCGAAACCTTCCGCAGTATAGTAGAAAAAACTAATCAATAAGATCATTTGATAAAGCAAAGTCTTCACTTTTCGAATTAGAAACCTTTAACTTTCTGAAACTATTTTTATAATTTCAGCTTACAACAGATACATCAGACAAAGAAGCAGGGGCAGTATTACTCCAAAGAAATGGTAGCAGTTTAGAACCTCGAGAGATTTTTTCAAAAATATTTAATAGTGTCCAAACAAGATATTCAGCATTTGACCGAATTTAAGTTTAAATTAAAAGATGTATATGAGTATATAACTAATATCTACAAAAACTTTATAGAATATGTGTGTGTATTTAATTAAATTATATGGTGTGTGTGTGTGTGTGTGTTATATTAATTAATTAAATGATATACTGTGAGTGTATAACTTATATCTAATAAAACTATATAGTATATATAATGTACCAGCGTGGACTGTGTTTTTTACGATTGCATGTGTATGTCTATGATCTACTTTTTTAATGATTAAATCTACATGACCTACTTATTTATTAATTAAAACTATATGAACTACTTATTCTATATATTGTGCCAAAAGGCGACTATTTTTTTACAAGTGTGTGTGTGTGACATACTTATTTATTAAAAAATATATGACCTATTTATTTTAAATACGGTGCCGACGGGGACTATGTTTTAAAGATGACTTGACCTACTTAACATTTGATTAATTTTGACGTGAAATACATAAAAATCCATGAAAACATAAACATCTATGAAAACATAAAAATTACGTTAAAAACTTAAAAATTCGTGACCTTCATAAAAATACTAGTTCACCTACTTAAAAATATTAAGCAAAAAAAATTATAGCCTAATAATTTTTTCCTCAACAGGTATGATTGTGCCAGCGGGAACCAATCCATCTACTATTACTAAACATTATAAAACTATCAAATTGTTATGTCTCCTTTCCTTCAGCTATTAAATGTCGGCTCCCAAGATTTTTGTCGATGTTCTACAATTTTTTTAGTATATACGCTCTTTATTCTTTGTACCTATATATACGAAAATGATATGTACGGTCCTAGTAACAAGAGATTAATAATAAATTTACAACATTTAAATTATCGCACTTTTATTTTTATTAAAAACTACATCCTAAAACATTCTTTAAATTTATTGCTTATTTCAAGAGATGAAATCGGTAAAAGGGGGTATACAAACATTAAATTCGTCAAATTGAGTAAATTAAAACAATGAAATCCAAGATTATTAATTGAACAAATTATAATTAATTCTAATTTAATCAAAATTTGTGCGATTTAAATAATCATAAATTTTACCAATTTCTATGCTAAAAATATAAATTCACCGTCAGTAAATGTGACAATGGGAAATATTATTCCTAAGTAAAAGATGGCATAAGTTTCCGTAACAGAGATTTGAGCATTAATCAAACGAACATGACAATCTATTATTCCCCATAACTGCTATAAACCAGCCATATTTACTGCTCAGCAATAAATCTTTACGTTTGTTTCAATATTTCATTTATGACTAATAAACATCAAATCATTCGAATGTGTTGCTAACAAAAATCCCATTTATTTATTGCAAATGTTTTCGCTTATCCTATAATGTTTTCCATCTTTCTCCATTTCCCCAGTAATTATTGGATAACTTCCTCTTTACTTTCCTCCTGATAATCATCCTACTTTCTTGTAACTGGAAACTATATTTTATGACATATTATCCTTAATTATAATTGTCAATTAATGTTGAAAATATCCAAAATTTCTCCATTTCCATGTTTCAAATTAGCTTTCTGTAATTCCATTTTAATATCAACGAAGAGAAGTCAATTTGTTAATTGATTAAGATCAATATTTTATTACAACACATTACATGTAGCTGTCGAAACTATGACAAAGTAACTGTAAAAGATCGATTCCATAGTGTTGGGTTATTGGGTTGGTGACGGTGCTTGTAAATTCAAACTTTTACTCTGACTCCAAAGCGTGTTTATTAATTCACAAATTGACACTCTCGAACAAGATAAGCTTTATTAATATTCACACTGGATCGTACAATTCCAATTACAACCAATTAACTATAAACCAATTAATCACGCAGAGCTTATTTCGACACTACGTGAAGAATAGCTCTTTCTGTACCCACAACAATAATCACTAGCCGTCAACCACTCAATTACAGGGTACATAGATCGATTGTTCTATTTGCTTTAACCACAAATTTATTTACTCCACTTCCACTTTATATTCAATTTTACAAAAGATTCTAGTCATTTCTAGATCAATGTAAATTATTTTTTACCTTTTTTTAAACTTATTAAATTAAGAAATTGATGATAGATTAACGAAAATTAAGAAAAATGTAAAAGCAAAATATCTTAAATGTAAGTTATTTTTGAATTTTTTTAAACTTAATGTTAAATTTTTTAGGTATTCAGAAATTAATAAAAGAATACTAATCAAGGTAACGGAAGAAGGAGTAAATCACGGCCGTAACAAGGGTGGAGCGAGCGGTAACATTATTTTAATGTTACCAAAAAATAAAAAAAAAATTATCAAATACCACGCACGAAAATAAGCGACACCCTAGCTAGCTTTCTTTAACATTACTGGTTGGACTGGTCCATTAGCGTGCCTTCGAAGGTGTGTATTTTGTAAAATGTTAGTCCACAAAATGGGTTCCTGTCATTTTTTTCAACGAGTAACATAATTTTAAGAGCATTACTACCTATTATAATAGCTGGAGATGAATACATAGTTAACAATCTTAATATGAACATTATAATTATTATAGTAGGCGCACCAGATATTTGAACCGCACAGGGCACAATAATGCCTTATTACGGCCCTGGAGTAAATTACTAGAATTACATAAAATCATTATTCAGAGTGCAGATATAGGAGACAATTAACAATATATGTATCCTCCGTTATAAAATGATTAAGCTATTTGACATTTTTAATTTTTAAACTAAGAAATGGATAGTTACGATAAAAAAATGATTTTATTTTTATCTTTTTTGCATGTGCAGTTTTTGTGTTTTCAAAATTTTCCAATGCAAATATTCATTTAATCATTAAATAAAATCCAATTTAATTAATAACCTAACAAAGTTATAATCTAATATATAAAGATGAAAGTCTGTTTGTTTGTTACCCATAGAATTCCCCACCGTTGGATCTAGGGTGCTGAAATTTTGCATGTGACCCTCATTTGACTCGGAAGAGGTCATAGGCTATTTATTTTTTTTTATTTTTTTTTCATTTTTACAGGCTAGGTGCCTTTTAAGTTTTACATTTAATTAGAAAAATTGTTTAACCAAATTTAAAATTTTTAGTGTTACATGTACTTTTTTTAAATTAAATTTTAATGTATTTTTTAAATTATTTTTTTTAGAAGAATGAATTGAAATAAATTTCTTTATTTTGAATCTGTTTACTATTTTTTAAATTGTTCAACGCCGGGTACCCCAGCTAGTTATTCATAATCATGCATTATTTTGTTCCAAGAAATCTTAAGCTTTCTTTATTGTGTCCATCCTACAATTGAACGTCACTGGTAATTCATTGTTTTTATGCCATCTATCCTTTGACATATGACTAAATTTAAAATCATTGTTTCTTACTACCAGATTTATTGTTTGTATTGTTTGCTATAAAGTTTAAAACCACATAAACAAATTTCTCAATGGTTGGTGGCAAGTGCTGATGTAGAAAGAATTGTATTGAATGAAAAAAAACCTTAATCCAACTGATTTAGGTCAATGCTGTATTATATTAAATCCATCTTTTATACTCGATGGCTGACTGTTCATCAACAATATTTACATGAGGGTGATGCTGAACAATAATTTCTTTGACTGTAAAAACCCATTTTTTCTTATTGGTTAACATATTTTTAGAAACAGTTTTGTTGACTTTGATTATTCTTGCAATTAGGAAACCTTTGGAGAGATTTGTATTGTTTCTAATAGCAGGTTCCTTTACAATAAACGGCGAAATGCCGATTTTTCCATCAAAAAATTCATCCGTATTAGCATTAAACATTACCTTTTAAATTTAAATTTTAAATTTAAAATTCATAGATTTTATAATTTGTTTATATATTATCAACATAGTATAGTTATTCATCCGTCTTGAATGTAGATAACCTGATGATGATAGTGATGCTATCGAAATATATAGTGAAAAAGATGTACGAATGGCGATTTTCAACTTTTTATTTACGTTTCACCTGCCTATTTATTAATTTTTGAAAATAAATTTTGGGAAAATGGGTTGTTCAAATATACGCTCAAAATATTTACATTATCAAACAATAATAACATCAAAGATAATTATGTAATTAAACTTATTCTTTATTTTTTTTCCGAATAAAACTTTTAAATTATTTAAATAGCTCAATTATTTTGGAACGGAGGAAGAATTTAAATAAAAAAATTAATAAATCGTAAGTTTATGAAAACAATACATAAATGTTCTAAAATTCATAATAAAAAAGACAGTTTCATTTCATTAAAAATATACATTAATAATATCTTATGTTAAACTTTTATTAGTGACATAATTTATGAGCTCTGATATATATGCCATCATATAAGTTATTTGTAACTGATCATAGATATTCACAGTTCAACCTAAAATATTACGTGATTACAATGCACAATATTTCTATTTACAACAGATTCAATTTGGAAATGTGTTTATATTTCTTTGAAGATAAAGTAACGGTAACTGAATTCAATAAATCCTATTTATATTTTGGTTTCACCTTTGATATTTTTTTAGTTCAGTAATTTTGCAGGACTAAGATCAAAACAATAAGTTAGACGACATTTCGGCACAATCTTAATCAAGTGTGTTGATAATCGTCGTACTGAAATATACGTTTGTGGGACTCCAATTTTTCTCACTGTTCACCTCTGCAACTACAATTTTCAAACTTCATATTTTTTACATATTCGATCTACTTTTATATAGTGTTTTTTTAGAGAACTCGTCAAAACATTAAAATAAATTGTGAATAGTTTCGTTTCTGTACTAAAGCAGAAATCGCAAGATGGTCTCATTTTATGAGTAATTGATATTTACAGTAACAAACATGTTCAATCACAATCAAGCATGTACAAATAAACAAATAATGAAAACGAAGCGGTAAACATGTCATTTACTTTGTTGTATATGATATACATATGTATACACAAACATTTGTCCATTTATTAATTTTGAATTTTAAAATTTATTATCATGGTAAATTAATCATATAGCCAAATTAATTTTATCAAACTAAAAATTTAATAAAATAACTTAATTATTAAATGAATACTAAAAATTTAATAATATTTCTTTATATTTGTTAAAATCCACTAAATATTATTTAATTTATTTTAAAAATTTTTATTATTTTCCTTTACAATAAGAAAAGAATTCCTTAAAAGAAGCATTATATATATATATATATATATATATATATATATATATATATATATATATATATATATATATATATATATATATATATATATATATATATATATATATATATATATATATATATATATATAGATAGATAGATAGATATATATTAGGGTTTCTCATTTCCCGCCAAATAATGAATCCCGGGAAACGAGAATATTTGGAAGATGTTCTATACTATCTACTAATTAAAAAAAATTTGAATTTAAAAAAGATATTTAATATATTCATTTTTTTTTATTACAACAGAAAACTTAAATACTAATAGAACAAAATAAAGTTATTTATCAGCACAGTTCTTAAAATGAGTTCTAAAACAAACTAGTGCATTAACTGATTTATCGTTGAGTCTTGTCCTAAGTTTATTGACAAAAAGGACAGCAGTGGAAAATACTCTTTAACTTTCCACTGAGGTTGGTTTAATGCAATTAATGCTTTTACTATATGGAACAGCTGATCTTCTTCTTTCTATACCTTCAATGTCGCTATCATCATCTAATAATTGGTCTACTTGTTGCTTCTGATTTTTTAACAATATTTATTTTCAATTATTTGTTGATAAATGTTTAAAATAATCCCGGGAATTTAATTTTTTTCTCGGGAAATCGGGAATAGATATTTTGGTGGATTTCCCGGGAAATCAGGAACGAGAAATCCCGAGAGAGAAACTCTCTCTCTCTCTCTCTCTCTATCTATCTATATATATATATATATATATATATATATATATATATATATATATATATATATATATCAGTAAAAATTTGTATGTATTTTGATATTCACGAATTTTCGGCACAGCTTTTTTCAAGTGATTATGATTTTAGGCAAAAAGTGAAATATACGACTTGATGGTCGGTTGACTAAACAGGAGTAGTACAAAATATTAAAACATAGAGCCATAGTCTGGGAATTATTCACTTAATTTTCGACGGGAATTTTTTTGAGTTGTAAAAGATATTTTGAAATTATATAAATCATTTTTTATTTTTATTTTAAAATTATATAGAGTATGTGAGGTGTTTAAATTCAAGATAACGAATAATAATTTTATTTTCATCCACAGAGCCACGGGGATCAGTTTTGAATAATAACAGTTTGTCCATTTCAATACCATAAGATAATGCCATCATTGAACAACCTAATGGTCGCATCTCAGTTGATTGGGTAGAAAGCTGCTTAATATCCGCAATAGAACGACATATTATGTCACAAGGCATTTCATATCCATGTTTATATCTAAATCGAGCTGCTTCCATTTGTGCACGACATACTTGAAATCGATAATCAGGGATCATACCAGTCATGACACCTCCAGGACCTTGTAGCTGAACTCTTCTCAATCATTTTATCTGGGACCTTTCTTTGTGTAGCTACTACATCACAATTATTGCATCGAATACCAACGGAAATCCATCCACCAAATAAATTTAATATTAGTTGGCCAAAAACACCATTAACGTTATCAGGATCTCTTGGGATCATAAAAAAAGAACCATCAGTTTCGTTGGTAGTATTTCCAATTTCCATTGAGTTATCAGATTCATAAATTTCTTCATTAAAAGCAGCCATATTTTATCATCATTCAATTCCAGCAAAAAACCAAAAACAACTCATAATTCTATTCAAATCGATAACAACTCTAAAATTACAAAATCACCAAAAATCTAATCAAAAATTGTCCCACCTCTTGCTCGCGTCTGTGTGCGCACACAATTCCAACCAACAAAGCAAAAAGCGCACACAAACGCGACACACCAACAACCCAACCAAAAAAATGACATTGCTCGCGTCTGTGTGCGCACACAAACCCATCACACAATACAACGCGCACACAGACGCGCATTGAGCTCATAATTTACCATGAGGAATTTACAAATTTTGGATTATGGTTCTGTCTTGAAATTAAAAAAAAAATTAAATAATCTATTTTACAATAATTGCAGAAATATATAATCTTAAATATTAAATATTATTAAAGACAGTAAAACATTATTTAAAAATAATAAATATTGAAAGAAACTTTTATTTCTAGGTTCAATCAAGATCCAACAAAAATGCAGATAATTCAAATTAAAAAGAACAAAATATCATTAATATACGAACTTTTATTTCTTCCAATTTCACCACTGATTATTTTTTCCATTGAATTTATCAAAAAGAGAGCTTGAAGACTATAAATCAGTAATATATCGATGTTTGTTGATACTCACGAATTTTCGGCACTGAATTCACATTTAAACTATTTTTTTAAGCAAACTAAAGAGGACTTGCAATTATTAGAAGTTTTCTATAATTGAGTCCTCATCAGTGTGACCTAAATTTTATTATCCACCTGAATTCCATCATCTGAGCGGGTTTAGACTAAATAGATTGCGCAAGAAGGAGCAAATCACTTTTCTTGTCCATTTTGATTCTCAACATCTCCAGTTCTACATGCCCAATTTCGGTATGCTTGCCTTGTTTGCTGTGTTTGTTACAAAATTATGCACATCAGAAGCAATCTTTGTCGTAAAATGAATCGAACTGGTTCTCAGAAAACACTTGCGTTTTACCCATATGACTTGTGTATCATAAGTATACATACATTCGTGGATTTTTATTAAATAATAACGATAAAAAATAATGAAAACATTAAAAAAGATAACATTGTTGGATAACGAATGCATAAGATCCGAAAGCGGATTTAACGGCTTGCGTATCAAACGCAACCCAAGCTCCGGCTTCTGAAGAGCTCAACAAAACCACAAATTTACACTTTTTTCAAATGACAAATTTTGGTTTTCCTGTGCAATTTTAATTACTTTCACCAGTGTTAAGCAAACTTTTTTGCATCGCAGCACATAATGTTTTCCTTTGCTCCTTCTAAGCTCAAAATCAAATTTATGCCCCTTTTTTTCTTAGCCAAAAGTTGGGCAATTTTTTAGCTTGCGAGTTGAGCATTTTCTGACACAGAACACAATTTTTTTAGCATTTGTACTGTTTTTGTAAGTTACAGTGAAGTTTCTCAAAGTGATTTCTTGTTTTGTTTGTATTTTCTGAATGCCATGTTATTAAATGTCTAGAAAGTTTACTTGGTACCATCGCCTCATTTGAAAGAATTACAGAGTATAACAAGCAAATTAGAATCGAGTTGTCGCTTTTGAATGTAACAAAACTAAATTTGAGATAAAATGATTGTATTTGCGTTTCAATGAGCTTTGCTGTTTTATTTGGTTGCTTTAATTTTCACCCGTTTCGATTGACGTACTTTACGCTTCAAAATATTTTAAAATAAATATATTCAATTCGTATATATTTCAGATTAGTTACGATTTAATCTTTCGTGGAATACCATTTCAATATTGTCCGTTAAAATTCAATATTTACTGATTTTAAAATTTAACGTTAGAAATTTTAAATATTTGACAAATGCTTCGCGGCACACGATAAATATCTTACGGCACACCATTTGTGTAACACTGACTTACACGTTTACAATCGGCAGAAAAATCTGATATTATGTTTACATTCTCATGCTTTCAGTATTTCATTGTTATGCTGCATTAACAGCTGCGCTACCACTCGTCGGAATAATTGCATATTTTCACATCTGTAATTTTAATTTCAAGTAAAATTCTATGATTTTTCGTTCAGATTTCTTATTGTTACTCCTATTTTACATATACTTTTAACATTAATAATACATTGTATTTTTTATTTATATAAAAATACGGTTAACATGTACTATTATTTCACTGTATCTCTCTTTTGTAAGGGACCCCATATTTTCTTCTGCACCAGGGAACTCAACATATCAAATTCTCCTAACATATGGAATCAGAGAGATTTTTTTAAACTGAAGGAAACATGTTTATGTAAAAATGCTTGCGACTAATCCACGAGTCCATTTACACATTTTCTTTTCATATTTCTTATTTTAAAAATGAAGCGTAATAATATATCTATAGTAGAGAAATATATGTAGGAATTTATTTTGTTTATTAAAGAAATTTTGAGACTTTGACAAATAATAAATCATTTATTATCAGCAAGATTATTTATTCTTTTATTCACTTATTTTTTTATTAAGCTATTTTTTAAAATTTAAATTTATTTAATGACATACTTATGAAGATTTACTGTCAAGCAAATTGGTTTATCATAATTATTAATTTAATTTTCATTTTCAAAATTCGTCCTCAGACACAAAAAATTATTTTTATATTGTTAATAAAAGGAAATATATTATAAATTAATTTGAATTTAGGAGACGCAAAAAAAATTATTTACTACCTTTTTCTTTAAATAAATCGTAAATTTTTTTATAGATCTAATTTTATAAAAGATTTTACACTTTGTACACTTTGTATTAAATAAAGAAAAATATTAACAATTTACCTACTACTTACAAATTTAATGAATACACGGAACAGATCAACTATTTCGAGTGCAGTTTTTCGGTAATTTATATATAAATTTTACAAAATTTCAATAATAACAAACAATTTCGTTTGATAAAATAAAATATATAGCTTTATAAAATTAAAATAAACTTTTAAATTTAAAAAATTAAAATTTTCCAAAGGATTTCATAATAATATAAAATAGGGCATAAAATAAAAATATTTTTTATAATTTATCATGATAACCATCAAAAATTTTCACGCTTTCATAAAATTTACCGAATCATTAAAAATAATTTTGGGAAAAAATCATCTTCGCTTAAACGTGATAAAGTTCTTTTGATCTATTTTTATATCTATTTCTAACATAAGTCAGAAAATGTAAAAATAAAAATTTTCTATAATTATCCTTCAGCTACTTCAATTATTTTTAGAATTTTATGAAACTATTATTACGAATAAATTTCATTTTTTTTAAATTAAAAATAAATATATTAATATAATTGTATTAAGTTAAAGTTAGTTTATTATTCAACTATGATTAGTATTAATGGGATTTTATCGAGTCTTTTTAATAAATGAAATTCACATTTCTATTAGAAAAATTATTTCCATTTTTTTTCATTATCATTCATTAGATAGGAATCTTAAGAGGGCGCCATTTTCATTGTTAACAGAGCCAGAGAAAGTCAACACAATGTACTCATAATATATCTAACAACTAAATAATTTTCACGATCACATTCTCCTAAATTTTAATAATAATAATAATAATAATAATAATAATAATAATAATAATAATAATAA
Organism: Schmidtea polychroa; assembly: GCA_959609185.1. NCBI lineage: Eukaryota > Metazoa > Platyhelminthes > Tricladida > Dugesiidae > Schmidtea > Schmidtea polychroa. Next base: position 70,348 of record CAUHTR010007433.1, on the reverse strand, counting down.
TAATAATAATAATAATAATAATAATAATAATAATAATAATAATAATAATAATAATAATAATAATAATAACAATAATAATAATAATAACCAATATATTTATTAATTAAAATATTGTTTCAAATTAAATATATAAACAACAAGACTAAACAAGATCTCTAAAATTGTTAATTGTATTCATGCACTTTTCAGTTCATGAAATATGTTTTATTAATTTAAACAAATTAATGAAAATGTTATGGTAATTTTTAATATAACTTCATTTATACTGAAATATAATAAAAATACTTAGAAAAATCTAGGCCCAAAAATTAATGATGCCAACAAATGAAGAAGTATTCCAAGCATCTCACATGAGAGCCATCAATGGAAAATAAACAGCGGCTTAAATTACTTAAAAAACATGAATCAGTTTAATTTGTGGACTGTTGCAATCAAGTTAAATGGGGCAGCTCTAAGAGTCCGTGAATGATTCAATGCTTTTAATAAACTAATTATGGCATCGTAGATTATTCCATTGCCGCTTAGTTATCTGTTATGATTTAGCGCAAAAAAAAAGAAATGTTTATCAATTTACGACGTAATAGAAGGAGGTCATAATGCAATAAAATAGAAATTTTCAAAGGACAACAATTTTCGGTGGTTTAAGGTTTCGAAATGAAGAATTATAAATTATTTAAATGAAAGAAGTTTTTAAAATAATAATAATATTAATAATAATAATAATAATAATAATAATAATAATAATAATAATAATAATAATAATAATAATAATAATAATGTTGGGGTAATAAAATAATCAAAATTATCATTAATTATAGTTAGAATAAAAGGAAGGAGATATGTGAAAATCTGGTTAGGGAGAGGGTCGATAGTGTAAAGAAATAAAAAGAGAACCAAGTTTCGAGAAGGTGAAAAGCAGAAAAATGTGAATTGTGTAAAATCGATAAAAGATTCAAATATTCGAATTAAAAGCTGGGAAATTGTTCATAGATGGAGTAAGTAGAGAGGAATAACATGGTGTTTCGACCAGTCAGAGGGGGAATGTCATTTACCTCTGACTGGCAGCTTGTTTGGTGGTTTTTGCATCGCGTCTGCGTGCGCGGTATGATTAGACCGAATTTTGTGAGTGTGTGCACACAGACGCGAGAAGTAAGTTGTAGTATATTTTATGGTAGTTTTTTAATTTGATTCAGATTTGATTTGTTCTCTGCTGAAAGAGAAATTGTTGTTTAAAAAGAGAGTCTTTGGTGGAAATTTTGAATTTTTGGTTTTAGTTGAAATATGGAAGAAAATGAAAGTCTGAAATGTCGTATCCCAATGAGCAATATAGCGAAGATTATTTTCTCACCTGAAGAAAGATTATTCCAAGTCAAAAATACATTTAAGGCAATTGCATTAGATGGATTGCTTTCCGTTGGTATTCGAGGCAATAATTGTGGTGTAGTAGCTACACAAAGAAAAGTTCTAGATAAAATGATTGAGAAGAGTTCAGCTACAAGATTGTTTAATATTACTGAAAGTACTGGATGTGTTATGACTGGTATGATCCCTGATTGTCGATCTCAAGTAAGTCGTGCGCAAATGGAAGCAGCTCGATTTAAATATAAAAATGGATATGAAATGCCTTGTGACATAATATGCCGTGTATTGCGGATATTAATCAGCTTTACACCCAATCGGCTGAGATGCGACCATTAGGTTGTTCAATGATAGCATTATCTTATCATATTGAAATGGACAAAACTGATCCCAGTGGCTTTGTAGCTGGACATCGAGCTGTTGCAGTTGGTGGAAAGCAATTGGAGGCTGAAAGTTATTTGGAAAAGAAACTATGTAAAATAGAGCGTGTGATACTATCAATTACAGAAAGATCTTTTTGACTTGTTTTAGACGAAAACACATGGTGATAACGGAATTTTCAGAAAGTGCCATGAAGAATGCGAAAAGGTGCATAATATTTAAAATACAAGAAAACGATATAGATTATTTAATTAATTAATTAGCAAGGAGAAAGAAAACTCGATTTGGAGAAACAAGGAGAAAGACGAACAGAAGGAAATTGTAGGCTCATTATCTTGTCACTATGATTAATAGGAGAAAACCAAGAGAAGATAATGCATGCAGAGAAGCCACGGCGAGCTATAAATTATTTTTTGTTCGTTGGACGATTCCAATTAACAGCCGAAGCAGGGATGTGGAGCCGAATGTCAGGATAGAGATTGGCTCGGCAATAACTATTAGAAGCTGCTACCACATCTTCTAAATTATTTTTTAAATCAGGTTCAAAAGTTAACGTCATAATTCCAAGTTGGCCAAAAACACTATTTCTGTTATCAGGATCTCTTGGAGTAATAAAAAATGAACCATCAGTTTCGTTTGTAGTACTTCCACCAGGAATATGACGAATAATATGAAAACCATTCAAGGTATCATCATCACTTCCCATTGAGTTATGACGAATAATATGAAAAACATTCAAGGCATCATCATCACTTTCCATTGAGTTATCAGATTCAATTCTTTCAATAAATCCATCATTGAACGTCACACATTTACCATCCTGAGATGTGTGAACCTCCCTGTTGCATTTATGATCATAGTAATTACCTGTATTAATCGAAGCCATTAAAAACTAAATTCCTAAAAATTTATTTTCAAAACTCTTCTCGAATACTAATTTTTAAAACAACTCTGATATAAAAATTTACATAAATTCCAGCAAAACATATAATCTTTTAACTTACACTGCTGGATCACCAAACTCCACAATTGTCCGCGTCTGTGTGCGCACACAAATCAATCCAAATGTCCAAGCCGAAAACGCACACAGACGCGAGAACACTCAACCGATAATTAACCAATAAAAATAATAATAATAATAATAATAATAATAATAATAATAATAATAATAATAATAATAATAATAATAATAATAATAATAATAATAATAATAATAATAATAATAATAATAATAATAATAATAATAATAATAATAATAATAGGTAGTTAGAAGCCTACGGCAGCAATGACCCCGGCGGGGGGGGGGGTTCTGCTGCCGTAATATTTTTCTGCTTTTTGATTACGCTACACATATTTCTTTCAATACAAAAATGGGTTTACACTAAAAAGCATGGATTTAATCAGACTATAGTGAGGGGGTCTCGATTGATCCAGGGATTTTCAATACAGAAAGATGGTTTACACTAAAAAAGCATGGTAATTTAAGGTCTCAGGATATTTTCAATGCAAAAAGGTAGTTTTCAATACAAAATGGTGGTCTACACTAAAAAAGCATGGTAAATCTTTCAATTAAAGTAAATTAAGGTTCAGATTTTTGAATTAAAGCAAATTAAAGTTCAGATTTTTGAATTAAAGTTAATTATGTTCCAAATTTTAAAATTAAAATAAATTAAGGTCTAAATTTTTCAATTACAGTAAATAATTGTCTAAATATTTCAATTACAGTAAATAATGGTCCATATTTTTCAATTAAAGTAAATTAAGTTCCAAATTTTAAAATTAAAGTTAATTAAGGTCTAAATTTTAAACTTAAAGTAAATTAAAGTTCAAATTTTTCAATTAAAGTAAATTAAGGTTCTATAAAATTAAATTAAAGTTAATTAAAGCTCAAAATTTTAAAATTAAGTAATCAATTAATTAGCAATAAATTAGCAATACCGTATATTTCGGCGTATAAGGCGACCGTCAGATAAGACGAGGTACAAAATTAGATCAAATTTTTATGATTTATCATATATCGGTTGTAGTAGTATAAATACAACTAGTATAAATACAACTACCTGTACTGTAATACTTTCTTTTATATCGGTTGTATAAGACGACCCACAATTTTCAAGGGTGATTTTTTGACTTTAAGGGTCGTCTTATACGCCGAAATATACGGTAATTTAAAGTTAAATAAGTAAATTAAAGTAATAATTTTTAAATAATTAAAGTAATTAAAGTAAGATTTTAAAATTTATTAACAAAAAGTTTGAATAATAGTCGGTGATTGAGAATTAAAATTTTTTAATCAAATTTTTTATGAAATAATTTTTTAAGTTAATTTTTAATAGAAATTTTATAGATTAATTTTTAATGAAATTTTTAATGGACATTTTAGTGGAATATTAATAATAATAACAATAGTAATAATAATAATAGTAATAAATTATAGAGTTGCCAATCACCTTCCCCCAAGCCTGCCTATGGTTTGGTTCCTCGGATCACTTCGTTCGACAAATATTTTGTCCGTCCCAAAATCTGCACAAGGGCCCCAGAAATCCTTGGTACGCCACTGGTAATAATAATAATAGTAATAATAATAATATTTCAACCAAATTCTATACAACACATAAAAATTAACTAAACACATAAAAATAACTAGACAAATAACTAAACACATAAATAGACACATAAAAAGAACAAAAGTAAAGATATAAAATTTTATTCAATAAAATCAATCTTCATCAATGTCAACTTCTTCATCAACTTCTTCATCAATTTCTTCATCTACTTCTCCAACATCTTCTCCAACATTTAATTGACTTAATCTTACATGGCCATATGCGAAACTAGTATTTTTCCCCACCCAAACCCTTTTGTCATCTGCGTTAGTTAGATCTATTTTGCTTTTTTGAATATGTAATTGTTGCAACTCGTTTTTTTTAATTGAATATTCCAGAAAAAATAAGCGTAGCTTACTGCTGCAATTATGTAACAAAAAAATCAAAAAAAAACGAGTGGCAGCAATTGCATAATCAAAAAAGCAAGAAAAAACTCGACTTGCATTTGCGGTGAGCCCCTAACTACCTACTAAACAGCGCCTGAGAAATGAAAATTTTTCAATGAATATTTTACATGAAAATTATGGTCTAAAATTTTCAATTAAGTAAATTAATGGCTAAATTTTAAATTAAAAGAAATTATGGTCTATATTTTTAAACATAAGTAAATTAAGGTCTAAAATTTTCAATTAAATTAAATTAAGGGTCTAAATTTTTAAATTGAATTAATCAAGGATCTAAAATTAAACTAAAGTAAATTAATGATAAATAGGTAAATTATAGTCTAAAATTTTCAATTAAGTAAAATAATGGCTAAATTTTAAAATTAAATTAAGGATCTAAAATTTTCTAAAATTTGTAACATAAGTCGACTTTAGCGTCAAAATTTGTTTTTAAAATATATTTAAATTTTAAAATACCGCAACGTAATATATTTATTTTTTGTTGCCCTTCCTTGATTTTGATTGGTTAGAATTTGTTCCTGTTTATTATCTTAAGTCTATAAACAATAATCTATCATTAGTCACATTTAACAAATAGTTAACCTTTAAAAATGAATTCTTTAATAGAAAACGTTATGAATGTCCGAGAAAAAATTCAGAAATTTGGTAAATTTTAATTTATTGATTAATTAATTTATTAATTAATTTAGATGATATTAATGAAGACAATTTGAAATCGAAGATTAAAGGAAATTTGAAAAGAAAAAGTAAACATAATTTTTAATTTATTGATTTAATTAATTAATAATTTAGGTAATACGAATAAAGAGAAAAATTATGTCAATTTGTCAATAAATCGAAATGAAAATTTACAATGTAAGTATTGATTACTTTTTATACTTTAAAGGAAATTTAATATAATTTTTTATTTAAGTAAATGTTAATATTTTTAATTCAGTAAATTTTTATTTTTTAGTAAATAAAATTAGTAAAATTAATTTTGTAAATATTTCTTGTAATAAATAATAATTTTTTCCAAATTTTTTCGTAAACATTTATTAAAATATTTCATTTAAATTATAATATTTTTTTATTAAATTTTTATTTTTTAGGTATACTTTACTCGAATTATTGTTCAGAGAAAGAACATAATAATAATTGCCATTCTATAATGGAAAATTATTACATTAAAAAATATTATAATAAAACTTATTTTATATGCCCCATATACAAAACTAGTGACCCCGTAATATATAATACATTTTATAATAATCATAAAAATCATTTAGATAGGTTTAATTTTAAAAAAGACACTGTTTTTAAAAGACCCTCAACCGTAGAAATAAATAAAATTAGAGGTAGTTGAATCCCAGGGTGGATTGGTTGTTGAATCCCATGTCGGATTGCCTTTTGTTGAATCCCAGGATTTAAGAGGTACCCACCAGATATTGAGTTTAAATACTAGCGACTTAAATATTAAGGAAATAATATTTCCAGAATCGTTAATAATGAAATTAAGAGATATTATTAACGAATTAGGCTCCGTCAAAATTCAATTCGGAATAACAATCGAATTTGAAAAAGACGGAGAAATAAAAGTTAAAAATATCTCTAATAACGCGAAACCATTAACTGCGTCATTTTTTGTCGAAGGCATTATAGAATTAAATGAAAGAATAACAAACATAACCGAGTTAGGTAGTAGTTGGATAATAAAAAATATAACCGAAATTTATTTCACAATAACTAAAATAAGTAGGTTAAGTAGGTTAAGTGGTAGGAGTTTTATTGAAACACCATCTTATTTGAAAAATATATATTGTTTAATCAATATAAAAAACACTGATGATTTGTGTTTTTTATATAGCATTTTAGCAATTTTAAAATATGATGAGATTAATAGTTATGCCAGAAATAGGACATCAAGTTATAATTTATCTGACCTTATGTACGACTCGTCCGATTTACCCATGAGATTAAAAGATATTATGAAATTTGAAGCCCAAAATCCTGGTTTGATAATTAATGTTTTTATTTATGACAATACTAGACAATTAACCGAAAATTATGTATTAAAACATCCACATTTGGATATTATACACCGTTCCAAAGTTTTAAATGGAAAAATAATTAATTTATTATTATTAAATAAAGGAAACAACTTCCAATACATAGCTATAAGCAACTTAAATAGGTTAATGAATTGTCACATAAACACAAAATTTAATACACGAATACAATCATTATGGTGCCAGCGGTGTTTGAACGGTTTTAGATATAAACACGCGCGGGACAAACATGAAGTATTGTGTAAAAGAAATCAGTTAGGAACGACTCTTTACACATTCCCCGAAAATAAATTATTACAGTTTACTGACTGGTCGAAAACTCCTCCTTTTGTAGTTTATGCCGATTTTGAGGCTATTTTACCTTCCGACAATATTCACTTTCAACGTCATATGCCAATATCTGCTGGTTTTTTACTTTTTAATAACTTCGACGGATCTAAATCTTTTCAGCAGTTTATAGGTTTAGATTGCGTCAAAAGTTTTTTAAGTGCTATAGAGGATATAGCATTAAACAAAGTTCTTCCTTTTTATTATAAAATGGGTAGGAAACCTATGGTGAAATTAACTAATATTGAACAACAGCAATTTAATAATGCTGATAAATGTTACCTTTGCATGAAATGTGTCGTCGATCCTGTTAGAGACCACGATCATTTTACTGGGAAATACTTGGGTGCTGCTTGTAGCACATGCAACATGAATAGGAAAATTAATAAAATTTTGCCTATCGTATTTCACAACTTGAAAGGATACGATATGCACCATATACTTAAATATGGTTTAAATAAATTTAAGAATTGGACTTTAGGCTGTATTCCTATCACTACTGAAAAATTTATTTCTTTGATTGCGCATTTAGGAAAAATTAGCTTAAGATTCATTGATTCTTATCAATTTGTTAATGATTCATTAGCCAAAGCCGTCAAAACATTGAATACTTTACCTTTAACCAATTCTGTTTTTACTGGCACTATAGTTTCTGAAAAAGAAATCTTTCCTTACAATTTCGCTACATCTTTAGATATTCTCCAAACTACTTATGAATTACCACCGATCTGGGAAGGTGTCACTGAACTTGAGTATGAAAAAGCTCAGGAGATTTGGGTTGAAACTAATTGTGTAACTTTATTAGACTACATGATGATATATTTAAAACTTGATTGTTTTCTTTTGGCTGATTTCTTCCAACAATATCGTTTGAAATCTACTGCTCATAATAGGTTAGAACCATTGAATTACTTCGGAATTCCTGGTATGTCTTGGTCTTCTGCATTAATGTCTTTAGATGAACCGATTGAACTGAAAACGAAATTTTTAGCTTTTATGAGGGTGGAATAAGAGGAGGTCTTACTTTTGTAAATAAACATTATGTAAAAACCGATGAAAACACAGAGTTACTTTATATAGATATTAATAATCTTTACGGTTGGGCTTTAAGTCAACCATTACCTTGTGGCGAATTTATTTGGGTTCTTGATGGATTTGATTTAATAATGGATGAATGTAGGAATTTAAATCTTGAATCTTTGTCTTATAGATACACTCTTGAAGTTGATCTTGTTTTTCCTTCTGAGCTTCATGATAAGTTGGACGATTTCCCTGTAGCTGCTGAAAAAATGAAACCTGTTGGGTCAAAGGTTGAAAAATTGTTATTAACTCATCTTCCAAAATCTAATTATGTTATTCATTAGAGATTATAAAAATTATACTTGGCACTTGGTGTTAAAGTTACACGCGTAAATAGAGCTGTAAGATTTAAACAATCTCCAATTTTTAAAAAATATATAGACACTAATACCGAATTAAGAGCAAAAAGTACAAATAGTTTAGACAAAAATTATTACAAATTGTTAAATAACAGTTTATATGGTAAAACTGTAGAAAATTTAAAGAGAAGAATGAATCTTCGTCTTTATACTATCGACGGTAAATTAGTCAAATATACTTCCAAACCTTCGTTTAAAAAATCCATTAAAATCGACGATAATTTAATTGCCGCTTTGTAAAATCCAGATTCTATATGTTTAGATAGACTAAGTTACATTGGACAGTCTGTATTTGATCTATCTAAACTTAGAATGTATGAATTACAATATAAAGATTTAGAAAAATATCGCAATGAGTTTAGATGTAGAATTAATATCGTTGCAAGTGATACGGATTCTTTCTTCCTGGAAGTTATTAACTGCAAACTTGAGGTTCTTTTACCTGTAATGATCCGCAATAATTTATTATCACGTCCAATTACGATACTTGTCATTTCTTATATAGTAAGAACCTTGATTCAGTCATTGGAAAGTTCAAAGACGAGAATAAAGGTCTTAAATATAAGGAATGGGTTTTCTTAGACCTAAGTGTTATAGTTTGTTGGGTGATGAGGAAACAAAAAAGTCTAAAGGTGTAACATTGATCAACACTAATCAAATTTTTTCGATTCCTCAAACAAAAATAACTAGCAAACTCCATCAAATTTATACAATAAAAAATAGTAAAATAGCTCTAACTAACGCAGATGACAAAACAGTTTGGGTGGGGAAAAATACTAGTTTTGCATATTGCCATGTAAGATAAAGTCAATTAAATGTTGGAGAAGATGTTGGAGAAGTAGATGAAGAAGTTGACATTGATGATATTATTTTATCAGATGAAGATTGTTTTTATTTAATAAAATTTTATATCTTTACTTTTGTTCTTTTTATGTGTCTATTTATGTGTTTAGTTATGTGTCTAGTTATTTTTATGTGTTTAGTTAATTTTGATGTGTTTAGTTAATTTTTTTGTGTTGTATAGAATTTAATTGAAATAAATTATTATTATTATTATTATTATTATTATTATTATTATTATTATTATTATTATTATTATTATTATTATTATTATTATTATTATTATTATTATTATTATTATTATTATTATTATTATTATTATTATTATTATTATTATTATTATTATTATTATTATTATTATTATTATTATTATTATTATTATTATTATTATTATTATTATTATTATTACTAATATTATTACTATTATTATTATTTTTCCATTAAAATTTCCATTAAAAATTTCATTAAAAATTAATCTATAAAAATTTCTATTAAAAATAGGGTTAGGGTTAATTTACTTATTTAACTTTAAATTAAAATTATTGACCATTGATTACTTAATTTTAAAATTTTGAGCTTTAATTAACTTTAATTTAATTTTTTAGAACTCTAATTTACTTTAATTGAAAAATTTGAACCTTAATTTACTATAAGTTAAAAATTTAGATCTTAATTAACTTTAATTTTAAAATTTGGACCTTAATTTACTGTAATTGAAAAATTTAGACCTTAATTTACTTTAATTTTAAAATTTGGATCATAATTAACTTTAAATCAAAAATCTGAATCTTAATTTACTTTAATTGAAAATTTTAGACCATTATTTACTGTAATTGAAAAATTTACCATGCTTTTTAGTGTAGACCATCATTTTGTATTGAAAACCATCTTTTTGAATTAAAAAAAAATTAATCAAAAAAAAAAAATTAATCAAAAAGCAGAAAAATATTACGGCAGCAGAACCCCCCCCCCCCCCCGCCCGGGGGTCATTGCTGCCGTAGGCTCCTAACTACCCACTACTAATAATAATAATATTAATAATTTTGTAGGTATTATGAATAATAATAAAATTTTAATATTTATGTTAAATTTAATTTTACTGGAATTTGAAAATGAAAAAATTGTTTGTAAATGATTTACAAATAGCCTTGCGTCAATAAAATTACTGAATTTCATTATTTATTTCCTTTCTTCTAAAACTCGAAAGAAAGTCGATTATATTTCTGAAATAAATTTATATTTTATTGGAATATGATCATGAAAATTTTCCATTTAATCATTTTATCCAACGGATCAGAAAATATTTCAATATCGTCTCATTAAAAGATTGAGAATATATTTTTAGAATTACTTTAAAACTACATTAATTATGTATCATATATTTCTTAGTAAATGATTGTAATTATTATTTATTATAATAATTATTTGAAGTATTATATAATTTCAAATGATAAGATATGACCGTATTAACATTTTTCGAAATCTGAAGTTATTTTGTAAATAACTATAATTCTCTATCAAGACATCTTCCATTATTATTATTATTATTATTATTATTATTATTATTATTATTATTATTATTATTATTATTATTATTATTATTATTATTATTATTATTATTATTATTATTATTATTATTATTATTATTATTATTATTATTATTATTATTATTATTATTATTATTATGAATATAAATATTTATAATGTTTATTTAAATCGAGTGTCAAATCTTTTGATATTAATAACAGACTTAAATAAAATTTTCAAAAATTTTTAACTAAAATATTATGATTATAGACTGAAAGATATTTATTCAAAAATAACCTGAGAGAAGAAAATATGAAAAATGAAATTTTCCCAATTATCGATTATTACTAATTAATGAATTTTTCAGTTTTGGAAATTACATAAATTTTTTTGCAAAATATAAATAAATTAGAAGATAAAAATTTTGTGTATTTCTTTTTATTTTCAACCAAATAGTTTCTAATTCAATTTCACGATTTAAACTGTTACGTATTTTATTTGCATCTCCAAAATTATGAACTCAAAATATCATATTTTTTAAAATTAATGTTAAAAGTGCCATGAAATCTTACCAAAAATTATTTGTTTGGTTCAATTTAATGATATAATTAGGAAAATAAAATTAGTAGTATGTTATCAGGACTCCAGCGAACTCTCAATAGCCTTTTAAAGATGTAAGGAGTTAGTAAATCTCTATATAAAATTATTATGGTTAAATGGTAGATGTGAGATCAGTTAGTAGAAATAATTATTTCTGTTAAATTTTTATATTTAAATTCTATATTAAATTATATCATATTATATTAAATTATATTAAATTAAATCAATTAAATGTATGACCAGTAATTACATTAATATTAATAATTATCACGCCTCGGTGTTTAAATACGCTACTAAACGAGACAGTTTTGAAGTTTTTATAAAAAATAAATACTTGAAGAATATTTGAATTTAATTGCGTCTAACAAAAGACATCACAATATCATTAAAAATATGTCAAGCTCATAAAATATATGTTAAATGAATTATTTGTTTAAAAATTTTTTTCAATTTTTATTTAATTAACTTTTAGTTTTAATTACTTATATCATTTAATTTTATTCATTAGATTTCATTATTTATTTTTCATTTATTTATTAATTTATTTATTAAATTTTTCTAATTAATTATTTTATTAGTATTATTTGTTTCCATGTATTTTTAATTAATTTGTTTCTTAGTTTTTAATTACATTATTTAATGTAATTAAAAACTAAGAAACAAATTACATCTTCAGATATAGAATCAGATATAAAATTTCATTATTTTTATTATAAATTTAATATCTTAACTCGAATAAATAGAAAATAAAACTGGGTTACTTTAAGATCTAAAGAAGATTTCCATTTTTTACTATTTAATAAACCTAATTATCTACGTCTTCTATTTTACTGTTATAATGCCATAATTTGAATAAAAATTGTTTATGAAATTAATTATTAAAGAAATAATAATTCACATTTCATTAACTAAATGAGACAATAGGCCAAATAATTCAAAATATAAATATAAATAAATTTAATATAAAAAAAAGAAATATAATATAATATATAATATGAAAAAAAATTTGCCGAAATAAGTACAGATTTATCTGATTTTTGGAAAAATACTAATGGTTTCGATTCATATCCATTACTTTCACATCCAAACTTTATAGTGACCATAGACAGGTCTTTCGTTATGAGCATTGAAAAACTCGTTATAACAAATTACAACAAATTGTGAAATCTTTCATTAAATTACAACAAAGTAATGACATATTTCAGTAAATTTCAAAAAAAGATAATAATTTATCAAATTGTAACAAAATAATAAAAATATTGCAACAAAGTAATAAACTAATGAGGTGAATTTCAACAAATCAATACATTTTTCATCAAATTGCAACAAAGCAATAAATTATTACAACTATTTTCAATTCTAGATCAAATCTATTTATAGAGAATTAAATTACATATATACAATAATACATTAAAAAATCAATAAAATTATTTCAACTAGAAAATATTTAACAAAATATCTGTCAGTAGCACACATAATCCAATATTCTAAATTTTGATAATACCAATTTATAGAGAAATAAATTTTATCTATACATTTTTACAAAAAATACTCAAGGAAATTATTTTTGCTAAATGAAAAATGCAAAAAAACATTTAAAATTTATGTCTTGTAGAGAATTACATGTAATTGGCGATTACATAATCATCAATATAAACAAAAGGATTTAAAAAAACATTTATGTTGTCAATCATTAAAACAAAATTTAAAAATATTTTTTTTGGGGGTCTCCAAAAAAGTACCCCTCCTATTCGCATAGAAAAAGAGTTCATACATCTATTTACTATTTAGATAGACCGGTTTTGTCTCAATTTCTGTGAAATCATTTATAGGCAAAATTTGTTGCAATTATCTTTGAAGACAATTGTGATAAGAAATTTAAAACTTGCATTCCAATAAGAAGGAAGCTTATTTGATAATCGAATTCACGTCTATACCCCTGTAATACAGGACCCTGAATAAATGAAGTACTGCTTGTCGAATATACATTTTTCTATTGCTTAGTGTCCATAATTTCTTTAAATATTTCCTTTTTATTTTTAAAGTCTCTGAAGAGATGTTCATAGCTAAAATGCATTTTTTGTGTATATTCAACATTTTTAAATGGTTTTCCTTTCTTATCAATCTTTTCAGAAACATCAAAAAAAGCTGCAGTTATATTACTAAAAGACTGATTCCAACTACTATACAGAAATGTTGATTGTTGGATGATTCGTCATAGTTCCTTACAGCTTTCTTTCTTTCGTCTCCAGCTGGATCCGTTTTCATGTATAAATCGTGTTTTTGTAAAAATTGGCGTTTAATACTCTTTTTTTTATTATTAAACAACTTGTCATTACAAATCAAACATGCTGAAAGTCCCATTTAATATAATATAAATGTCTAGTTCTCAGTACTTTCACTTTTAAATTCTTCATAAATTGTGTTGCCATTTTATGAATCAAAACGATATAATTAAAATTAGAACAGAATCACATATTAATCATTAAATAACTTCAGATTTACTTTTTAAATATAATATTCTTTATTTATTGTCCAACTGTATGTTTTTTTTATTTTAGAAATTTTGTGCATGGTGCTTGTGTGTATGAATTCATATTTATTCTCACATTTTCTAGCATTTTATACAATCTATCTATTCTATACATTCTATTATCAAATGATATCAAATGATTGTCAATTTTGTTAATGACACACATATTTATTATTGGTTAGTTTTTCTATATTATTGAGGTCCTTAGTTACTGTGCTTTGATAGCAGTTTTTCTTCAATAACTCTTGAAAGTTGGTTGAGTAATATTAGTTTGTTTTACTTGGTAAAGAATATGACGACAGCTTGTGGGTATAATTGTGAGTTTTATTAGTTAGTCTAACTTCATATTTTTATAATGTAGTATATCTAAATATGCCAGAATTACTTTAATTTAAATTAAATTAATATATTTTAAATTTTCATTTTCTTAAATTATTTAAAAAATATTAATAAATATTAAATTTTATTTTTCTGAAATTTAAAAAAAAATGTTTTTCAAATCCAAATAATGCATTTTATTCCAAATAACATTTTTCAAAAATATTAATTTCAAAATATTGTTTAACATGAATTATAGAGAATTTAATTGGATTATTTTATTTAGATTATTACTTTAATTTCGTTGAGAGTTGATGAGCATTTTCCCTAATGCCAGCATGCAAAAGACATTCTGTCAATTACAGAACAAGTCTCATTTATCTACTAAATTATGATTTAATAATAGTTTATTAAAACAAAATATAAATACTTTTTTTTACTACATTTTACATTTCCTTCTCCTGGATGGTTAAAAAGATGAGTAGAAAGATTTCAATGAGGACATTAAATACGATGTAGATACTAGAAATAGGGAAGCTTTCCTGTAGGTGCATATATACTTGATGCACTTGTGTTATAAAATAAACCCATTTCATTATTACTCAGCCTGATAATTTGTTTGTTTTGTTTATTTTGTTCACATTTAATACAATCAAATGTTTTAGTTTTGATGTTAGTGCAATTTCGATAAATATTAATGTTCATAAGATAAAAAGTTAATAGGTTGGTAAGGGACTTTTTGAACTAGTTAAAGTATCATATCATTGAATTGCAGGTTTACCTTCACAGGCAATGTGAGTTGAGGAGAGATTTGTTATAGTTTCGTATATTTAAGATCATTTTACCAAATCATATATGTTGTGAAATGAATTGCAGCATTTCCCTCCTTAGTGTATGCGTCCAATCAAATATTTGGTGTGCATTTTTTTATTTTAATGTGAAGATGTCAATGTGAACTGACAAACGATTCTTCATCACTGAAGGAATTAGGCACTAAGAATGGAAGTTGTGTTATATTACTATTTAGTAAATATGCTCCAAAATTTACACTTAACAATAACGATAGATCAATCGATAAAATTGTGAAGAAACACAAAAAATTTAGAAGAAACATCCGGAATTAGAAAAGGGTTTGGTAGCATATTCAATTCCATTTGATTATCATTCGATACGTGTTTTATTCAGTAGCCACGAAAATGTTACGAGATATTTTAGGAATTTGCTTCTTATTATGGGAAATTCCGATCCATACATGTCAATGGAAGCAGTTATTAAAAACGATCTATTGTCAGAATATAATAAATTAATGAAGTCTTAGTTAGAAGAAATCTTATCGGTAAAAAAAAATTCAAAAATTAATTAAATCAAAATAAATAACATAATTATCATAATTATCTGTGTTGAATTTATTATCAAATTGAAATTTTTTGGATTACATATAACTTTCTTTGTACTACTGACAATGTCAGTTTCTGCAAACAATTGTTGAATATATGAACATTAATAAATTATTTATATTTTAGATGATTTGTATTTGACTTTTTTGACTTTTAATTTTAGAATTATGTTAGGTTTTTTTGCATTTTAGACATTTAGTAATTATTTATAATTTTTGTTTGAATTTAATTTATCAAAAAATATGAGCCATTATAATTGTATATTTAATTGGACATTAAGGTTTTTAGAAAGTATACCAAAGTTTTTAAATTAAAAGAATAGAATTTATAAAATTCATCAAAATTAAATCAAAATCGAATATTAAACTTTCCTTATTGCATATAATATTTTATGTTAACGCTTATAATTAATGTATATCAATGCCTGTATATTTGATTGATTATCTTGATTTTCTGAGTCCACCAATCATGTCATTGGTTATTATTAATCCCAATATGCTTTGTAGATACATATGTAGTATATATATATATATATATATATATGTATATATACAATTTTCTTTATTTCTATTAAAATCTAATATAGTCTATATTTATTGTATTAATACGCATAGGAACCTATTTATGATAAAGTTAGTTATGTAACATCTAAATATTTAAAGACCACGCTTGATTCCTTATATGTTCTTTTATATTGAGTGGATTTATTTTATATAATGTTGGATTTATTCACATATGCGTCCAATACATATTTTTAATATCTCCATTATAATTAGAAATAGTTTCAATTGAAACTTTATGCGTAGATTTCCTTTTATACCTTCACGGTTTTACCTATTTAGTTATATATATTATCAGCACTTCCATTTATTACTTTATTCGATACTCTTATTGTTTACCAACCAATTCTTTTGGACATCATTATATGTAAGATCAGTCTTTGGTGTGTTAAATGTATGTAACTGGTGGTTTTATATAGGTTTATATAGGAATTAGGGATAACTAAATGAAATTATTTGTAAGCAGAAATCAGAAACAAAATAACTTTTTGTAAGTGCTATTTAGATGGAAGAGTATAAAACTGAAACTCAAAAAAAAGCCTGATACGAGAAAATACAATTAAAACAAAACCAAAGTTCGAAGAATTTCAAAATTAACGGAAAAACATTGTGAAGTGGGAAAAACAATTTAATCAAATTATTAGTAACGAGGTGGTCATAAATTCCAAGTCGTTATAATAGTAGTATTCCTCACTCATTCATTTTGTGTTGTTATAAATTGATAATCTATTGTTCTTATCAATAACAGTTTTTATTGTCTTGAATTCGTTATTGTTGTCTATCAAGACATACTTTGAAGTCAGATCAATAGTTGTAAAATCACATTTCCCAGCAATTCCATACTTATTATTAATTATTATTATTATTATTAATATTATTATTATTATTATTATTAATATTATTATTATTATTATTATTATTATTATTTTTATTATTACTATTATTATCATTATTATTATTATTATTATTAGTATTAATATTATTATTATTTTAAAATAATGAAATCTAAATTTCCTTGAAAGTGGAAAAAATAATTTTTTTTAAATAATATCACTGCATTATGGAAATATTATTTTTCATTGTGGAGATTTTATGAATGTTGCGACAGGATTATATGATTATCATTTCATAAAGATGCAGTGAAATATAATTACTTTTTTATGCAAGATATTACAGACTTCTGAAATTGTCGCGTGTCTCATTCCAAGGTATTTTTTAATAAATTTATTAACTTTTTTTCGTCTTAATTATTTTCTCAGATAATTCTATATTGGTGCTAATAATAATTTCCATTGTATTTAGTCAATAAACGTAATTTATAATCAATAAATATTTTATAAATTTTTAAAATAGAAAAAATGGATGTGATCAGAAAGTAACGTGTATTTTAATATCGCGAAATTTTCTAGTAATTGTTTATTTAAATTATTTACTTAAAAAATATTAATACCGGAGAAATACCTTTAATTTCGGTAAAGTATAAGTAAAAACAATATATTTATTTAGAATAATAGTTTTCAATCACTGCTATGAAGTGCTTTTTAATCTTTAGTAAATTATATTATTATTTATGTATAATAAATTATTCCTTTTATGTATTAATAAATAAAATCTGGATTTATTTGTTTTTTTTAATTTTTTTTACGTATTAATAATAAGTAATAAAAGTATTTTTTTGTATATTTTAATTTTTTTATAAAAAATTTTGAACAGTATTGTCTATTAATCTTTTTTAAGTGAGAATATTATAAAGTAATCCTTTTCAATATTTTAAGTGGTAATTACAATGTATTATTTTAATAGAGGGTTTTAACAATGCAATACATAATAAATCTTAAGATATTTTGAGTTATGTATTTGGTACTATTTCCTTTATGTTTAGGTAAAAGGTTATAATTTGTTTTTTTAATTTTTTTTACGTATTAATAATAAGTAATAAAAGTATTTTTTTTGTATATAATAATTTAAAAATAATTTAATAATTTAAAAAGTACACTTAATTCAAATTAAAACTTGCAAGAAATGCTTATTTTATCTTTTTTTAATTATTTAGCATTTAATTTGTTTCACTGTTAAAGATAATGTAAATAATTTGAATATTATGTATTATGCTTATTTATTGTATTATCTATAATAAAATATTGCTAAAGAATCGTTTAGTGCTGATGATGACATTCGAGCTGTCGAAATATATCGAAAAATATAATTTTAAAAACGTTTACTATTCTCATAATCTTTAATAATTACGTTTAATATAATACTTTAATTAATAATTTAATTTTTTAATTATGTTTTATTTTGCTAAATATTTTGACTATAAAAGAAAAAAAAAATTTAATATGGCACATAAACGTGTAAAATCGAATGTTTCAAAAAAAAGTAAATTTATAATCTATCATTATAATAATAATATATATTATTTTCGGTGAATTAAAACAATTTGGTTATTTAATTGTTACTATTTTGTAAAGTATTGTAACATAAAAAAATCCAATAGACTGTTTTATATTTTTAATAAATTATATTGTTGTGATCCGATCTAGTATACTAATTGAATCACAAATATATTCATTCTATATTTAAGCAATGAAATCAAATATTAAAAAACGCCACTCAAAATTCAAACATTATAATAGAGTTTTTCGATCTATTTAATAATTGTTGCATTCAATTTAATAATTTTAAAAATAATAAAGAAACTCATAGTTTATTCAAGAATTATCTGTCCCAGCTCTGCCTTTTCAGGTATTTGGGCATTTTATGATAAAAACCGCCGCAGTGTTTTGAGGTGATTTCAGTAAATTTTATAAATAATAAAAGTTCTAATTGTAATTCATTTGTGGCGGCGCTCTTACTACATCGTTCTTTCAAACAGAAAACACATTTTCAGTAGGATTGAGAATGGGGGAATATGGTAGGAGATATTTAATTTGATAATTGAAAATATCCTAATCATCACGCAAGCCCCTATAGTGATTAATTCCAACATTGTCAAAAATAAAAATAGGGTGATGAATTCCAGAAGCTTGGTAGGCCTCTTTGATTTTTTTGAGACAAACAGCTCTCTCATTAATTTTATGATAGATCATGCCATATTTATTCATAGCTGCAACAACAGAAATATTCCTGCTGCGCGCACCTGGAACAGAAACAAACACAGACTCACCTCGAACATTGCGCTCTCGGCTTGGCCTGGTAACAACGGCAAACCCGATCTTATCGATAAAAATGAAATGTTTATCATTATTACTAACTTTTAATGATCTTAAAAGAGTTGCATTGTCTCTTCTTAGAGCAATTGTTCTTTCGCAATTTCTATGCTCGGGTACCAATGTGAGCCTTTTGAGCGTATAGTGAAATTGTCTTAACGCTCTGGCAACTTTACCTTAGGAAACGGTTATGTTGAAAGTTATAAGTAACCTGTTGACCATTTGTTCCAGCATTCTCGTACACTACATATCAATATACGCCAGCAAGTCAATTTTCAGCACATTATCTCCCTTTGGCTGAGAAGTCACCAATCCTGTTGCTAAGTATTTTCTTACAATACTATTGACTGTTAATTAATTGAAAGTCTATTTGCTATACTTGACATAGAATGACCTTCTAGATTTATCTCTATAATTCTTTCTCAATCAAGGCTGAATACGGGCCTTTTGCATGAGCTGGCTATAATGGTAAGGGACACCAATTGGCCTTCGATTTGCACCAATCCAATTCTTTAAATTTCAGTTTCGTTGTTAACAGGGGAAGCAGGTGCATTCACATTCAAGTTTACGCCCATGCTATCAGGTTTGATGAACATGGCCAAGTAATTAGTTTAAATTTTAATTTAGAAAAAAATATTAAATCGATTGCAACATTTATTAAATAGATTGAAAAAACCCTATATCTAATATATAAAGATGAAAGTTTGTTTGTTTGTTACCCATAGAATTCACCACCGTTGGACTTAGGGTCCTGAAATTTTGCACGTGACCCTCATTTGACTCGGGAAAGGTCATAGGCTATGTTTTTGTTTTTTGTACCAGAAAGAAAAACCAAAAATATAGTCTATCGACAAGCTTTATCATAAGTGATATATAAATTACATGAACTTTTTTTTATTTAAATTTTTATGTATTTTTTAAATTATTTTATTTAAATGAATGAATTGAAATAAATTTCTTTATTTTGAATCTGTTTACTATTTTTTTAAATCGTGCAACGCCGGGTATGCCATATCATTTTCAGGTATAAACGTAAAGACTATAATGATTTTAAATTGCTTTTCGGACAAAATTAAAAAAAATTCTTTTTAAAAATCATTATTTCTTTAAAATAATCAAAATTTTAAATTATATATTACATAACATTTTTTATTAAATTGAGTAATTTTTTACATGCTTTTTTATCATTTATATCATTTGCACGTGTTTTTTCCATGTACCAATATAAGTACTTCAATGCAAACGCAAACATATCATTCGTTATTGCGCCCACTAATATTAATCAATTCCTTCAGTCAACAGTGATCAAGAACTTGAGAACGGAGATGACGTGTAATCATTCTTGTATATGTCTATTTACACCCATGACATTTTAATTCATAACCAAGATCCGAACACACTCCAGAAATGATTTCAAATCCATTAATAAACACTAAGACTATCTTATAATTTAGAATACACCCTCGCAAACAAACCAAATTATTTACATCACACAAAGCCAATTTAATCATAGATAGTTTTTCATTCATGGAATTCCTCCTTCTCTTTACTGGTTCCAATATATTTCTTTTGAATACTGGAACATTAAAAGTATAATTTTTAAATAGATTATAACACAAAATTATGTAATATATTATTTTTGTGCTTTTTTATGAGATCTCTTTTAGTAGATGTAAGTAAAGAGTTAAAACGGAAAGCTTTATTAAATGTAAAACCAATTTCATGACGAATTCTTTCCGAAATTTTCCACTGTAATAAATTTAACATTCAATGATTCCTTTTTTCTCGTTCTCGCAAAATACACGTTTCTTTAAAAATGATATGTCACCGGAACAAAACTGGAACAAATAAAATTAATACAAAACATTGTCATGATTCACTGGGCAATAAATCAGTACTAAGGTCAAGTGCAAAAATAAAAATTTCTCTAAAGGAATGTAAAGTGATTTTTTTTCAAATAGTTACAAGTTATATTTGAAGGAAAATTACATAATAAATTTTATTCAATTGCGGTGTTTTATAAAAAATATAAAATAATAATAATAATAATAATAATAATAATAATAATAATAATAATAATAATAATAATAATAATAATAATAATAATAATAATAATAATAATAATAATAATAATAATAATAATAATAATAATAATAATAATAATAATAATAATAATAATAAATCCTGGTATAATGTTTGCAATAAAAAAACTTTAGTAAAGTTTATTTTATTTTTCTTGATTTTGATACAATTTTTTAAGTTATCAATTAGCATCAGGTACATTTTGATACAAATTTTTAATTGGATTTTATTTGTTTTAAAAACGCTTTATTTACTAATTATATTCAATCAGCTTTAAGTGAAATATTTTATTCAAAATTGAATAGTAGAAATTTCCGTGGAATTAAATCAAACATTATTTTATTTAGTTTTTCTTTCAAATTTCATTCCATTTATTGGATCCTTTATAGCCATCTCAGGAGTAATTTTATACAAGAGCTACTAGAAGAATGTTTACAAATAACGAAATAGAAGGTTGCACAAGGAATTAAGCTTCATCATAAATGTCTATATATTAATAAACGAATTTTGTGAAAAGTAAAGAAAATGTAATTTCATTAATAAACATTTTTATAAAATGAAACAAGGTTCTTAATGAAATTCTTAAAGCTTAAAAGTACAGGATTTTTAATGTGATGTAAAAATTCATTATTTGCAATCGTTCGACGACCATGATATCACATTGAATCTTAGAAAACAAATTTGTAAAAGATGCTTTCAGAACCAAAAGGGTATCAAAAGAGTGTCACAGACAACAAATGTGAAATATATTTGAAATGTTAGTTTCCTAAATTTGACAAATCCCATAAATTATAAAAAATAGGATATTGTGACCATGTAAGACAATGTTAAGAAGAAGGATTTTGGTCTTCATTCATTTTTATAAAAATAAAATAAATTTATTAAACTTTTACGTTATTAGTTAAACATACATGGTTATGTTTAATGATTAAATAATAAGATAACACCAATCAAACATTCTTTTCACGATATATTTCGACAGTTTTCCTGTCATCATCAGGTGGGATATAATAACTCATTAAATTACGGATTTTAAACCAATTTTTTTTAATTATCAATAAAACAAAAATTTTTTATTTAATAAAAAAATTTAATTATTTTTAAAAATTATAATTAAATTAATATATTATTTTTAAAATTTTAGCATTCAGAATTTAATTTAATAATTTAAAAAATTTATTAATTATTTAATTTAACCCAACAATCAATATATAAAATATACAAAAACAATTATTTAAAAACACTTGAAATACAGGAATTCACTGCATTCAGCACATTAATTTTCGGATTCAATGACTTTATCAACAACGCCTCACAAATTACACGTTCCCAATAATTATCGAAATTTTTTAATAAAATTTTAAAATCAGACATACCTATTTTAATCTTACAGCCCTTATTGTGCTCACCAATATGGGTCAAAGCCTTCGGTCTACAATGTTCTCGAGCTCGAATACAGAGATGACGGGAAGTCCCTCCAATGTATTTGGCATTACATCCATTACATGCCATCTTATTTTTATGTTATTATTTATTTTATGTATTAAAAAATCAATAAAATATGTTTTTATATCAAAAAATCATTACAAATCAATATTTTTTCAAGTATTTTATTTGCCGCTTTTTTTTTCATGAGCAAAAATATGCTGGTGAATTAAAACATAATCAGGCCTAATTTATGCATGACAGGTAGTGAAGGGACAAATTATGTGGAGAAAAGAAAATCATGCAATGAGTAGAGTATTTCTTGTTTTAATTTCTTGAATATGTTGATAGAAAAGATGAAAATGTCAGAAAGTATATTTCTAAATTTTCTACACAAAATTCGCATTTACATTTTAGACCCATTTATTATTCAACTGTATTTTTTTATTTATTTAAACAAAATATTAATTTTCTATTTATTGATTTTATTGACTATTCTAAAAATTTTTTTTTTAAGATTCATGAGGTTTCATCAATGATTTACAAATATTAGCTTAGTATTTTGTTTAATCTAAGTAATTAAATTTTGAGTTCATTTTGAAATTATAAAAATAACAGAAAAAGAAAACTTTCTGTTGACTTAGAAAGTGAGTTCGCATTTAAGGATTTTATTATATAAGTTAGAGTCGGTTGGAGAGATTACATGTTCAAAACTTCATTTCGTGTATTAATATTAAGACACAAAAATATTGATATTAAATTTATACCATTGATTTTTACAAAATATATTTTTTTTGATTCTTTATACACAATTTTGCACTATTTAATAAAGAAGAGGTGAGTCCAATAGTGGTTCATCGTCGATGAGTCACAGAACAAAGAAGTGAACCATTATGTAGGTCAAGGTCATTATAAAAATAATACTAAGAATGTACTCCTATTAAGAATTTACTCCTATAGGCTATGCTAGTTATAGGGTCTCCGACATTCCAATTATTAAATATATCAATTTAATAATTAAATTACTAATGCATTATTAAATTAAGTAAATTAAATCAAGTTATTTAAATATTCATTTTTTCGTTCGAACATCGCCACGAAAGTCTGTTTCCTCCGAAGATCAAAGCCGTAACAAGGGTGGTGCAAGCGGTGCAGCCGCACAGGGCGCACATCTGAAAGGGGCGCAAAACTGGGATGGAACATTTTTTTAATGTTAATAAAAAAATTATCAAATTGCATGCACGAAAAAAGGGCACCTTAGCTAGCCTATCTTTAACATTACTGGTTGGACTGGTCCATTAAGCATGCCCTCGTAGGTGTGTATTTTGTAAAATGTTAGTCCACAAAATGGGTTTCTGTCATTTTTTCAATTAGCAACAGAATTTTAAGAGCATTACTACCTATTATAATAGCTGGAGATGAATACATAGTTAACAATCTTAACATGAACAATATAATTATTATAGTAGGCTGTTTTGAATTGGGGGCGCCAGATATATGAACCGCACAGGGTCAATAATGCCTTGTTACGGCCCTGCCGAAGATATATAATTTATAAAACTCAATTATACAATATTCGAAACATTAGCTCGTCACACATGCCATTGTCTCGCTTTTATATTAGATTCATAATGGTATCAACAACAATTTTCCTATCCTTGATATACCCATGCATCATCAATACTCAAAGTTCTACTAACGAAAATATTATATCATATTAAAAATCCTCTAGCGAACGACAGATCATCCCTGATCGGAGCTATATAAAATATAATTGGATTAATAATCACTCATTTATCATCAATGACAAATCAATTGTTTAATATAAATTAACTTCGTCGGATCATGTATTGTATATATGTATTGCTAGAGGAAATTCTGAATTCAATCATCAAATAAAAATTGAAGCATCAGTACTGCACATTTTGTCCCCCTTTTCTAAAACGCAAAAACCCAACCTTAATAAATAACAAAACGGTTAACATCACTGTCTGTCAAAACAACCTTTTGTATAACCAAAGACTTATCAAAACATTTAATGTACGACAACAAATTTTTCATCTTAAATAATAGAGTCCCCATCGACATTTCAATCACAGAAAATTCAACAGTTACACTTTTTATTAGGGCAAGAGGTGACGCTATAACGAACACTTATCTTCACTTATCCAGGTCCGTTGGTTGAACTTGGTTGATTTTCTAAAACTCGAACGGCACTCCATTATTTTGTTCCATATTTTGAATCCCACACAAACGCCAACCCCAAATCAAGACAAGACCTTGTTAGACACAATATCTGACGAGTTAATGTCAGAATTAAATTCACAAAAAGTAGACGCCTTAGACTCAGGAACTTCATAAGAGTCCATCAAAACAGTGATACAAAAAATATTCACCCACACGTACTTCAGCAATCGAAAAACTATCAAAGTCCACTCCATACGCAGGCCAAGCCCCATCACCATTTTTATCTCAACTTGTATGAGAACTCACACTGGACGCTTATATTGAACTATCGAAGAACATTGCTCTCCTATGCTGCCAACACGTCCAAATATCATTCCTCGGCGTCAATTCAGACAATTCTTTCCACCCAGCAGTAATTGCAAATAGACTGATGCCAGATCACTTATTCGAAACACACCCAGTTCTATCTCATCCGTTTCTTGTCCTTCAATTCAAGAACAGATATCTTCATTGATAAAAGTTATCAACGCCATAACATCGAATGTTCTTGGCGAAACCCTACGTCAACCTTCAGGGTTATCCCCATCTATTTTTGCTATTTTTAGTACTAAATAAATTTATATATTCACAATAAATGTGTTTTATTAAATATTATGATTATAAAATTTTCATGTATTTATTAGTATTTTTATTTTCTTTTGGATATTAAATTAATCAAAATTTTATTATAATTTTTAAATTTTTATCTTAAAATATTTAACATTTCCTTAACCTATTTAGATTTATTATAAATATTGTAAATAAATTTGAAATTGACACTTTAATAATTAAAATTAACAGAAATAAAATTAATTACAAAAATTTTAAAAATTAACATTGCGTTTGTCATTTGTTTTCATTTGGCTACAGACTTTAGATTAATATTTGTAATTATTTAATTTCTAACCGATATTTTGTTTTAATTGCCCAAAAAATTAAATTAAATATAAAAAATAAAAGTTAAAAATAAATAATTAATTCATTTATTAATTTTTTTAAATTTATCATAGTATTTTCTTTAAAATTTAAAATATAAGTATCACATTTAAAATAAAAACAATAATTGACTTTGGACATCTTAGAAATTATACAAAAAAGTATTTTATTTAATTAATTTTTGTCTGTCTCATTTTAAATGGTCTAAAAATGTTGACTTATAATTTGCAAGTCAATTTATGTAAAACTAAAGGAAAAGATTATCCCAAATTACAAAATTAAGAATTCCTGGAGAAAATAAGGACATATAACTTGTCCGTAATTGATAGTATCAATATCTATGTTAATGATATAATGTCCATATTAAAACAAGTGCTGACCATTATGGAAGCGACTTAGTCATGAAAGCAATTAGATTTTAAGACCCTGATTTTCATCATTTGAAAAATAATTGGTCATTCTATTCATTAAACCGTTCGGACTGTGTCCTGTGACGTGCGACACGGAACGGGTTGTTTATTAGTTGTCATTTCCTACTGAGTTTGATTTGGTATGGGAGAAAAATCAGTTTTGAATCTGTTAAATTCTGCAAATAAAAATAGTGACGATGAATCATTTTATGACAACGATTTATGTTGAAAATTTCAAAAATTTCATTCAACTATTCATTGCTACCAAACTGGGATCATTTCAACTTGATATGGGTCAAATGTCAAACCTGTCAAGTTTCAACTTCATCCATTCGAAATTATTTGTTTTAAATACTTTTTCAAATTAAAATTTTAATTAATTCTCTTTTTTCGTATTATTGTATTATATTCACTTCACAGATGATTAAAAAATTAATATTTCAAAATTCGAAAAAAAATTTCCCCCTAAAAATTCATTTTGCAACAGTAAATACATCCGGTAATTCCAGTACAGAAAAAAACTGACTCGTATTTTTTTAATAAATAAATTCAATCAATTTCAATGGAAAAAATATTTTTCAAATTTTATTTTTCATTATTAATGTATTATTTAAATTTTTTTTTAAATTTCTTCGTTTCAATTTTTATAATTTTTCACATTATAGAATTGTTAATGGTTGTTAATAAAAATGCCATTTAGCATTAATTATTATTAAAAAAAAATAAATACTGTAAAAATATCCATATTCATTAAAACAAGGAAATAAAACTCAACAACAATAAATTATTATTTCACATTTGATATGAACCAGAAAATGAAGTCAGGATCTGATTTGAAAATTGAAATTTGATACAAAAAATATTACTGATCAAAATGATAATTAAACGTCCTAATTAAACCGAATTAGTCATTCGGAACCCATAAGGAAAATATCATTCAAGATTTTATTTTCGTCAAAACATTTTCAGCGGAAAACTCTAAAATGTCTTAATTCACTTGAGACTAGTTAAGAGGTTGTTAACTTCTCAATAATAATATCAAATTAGACCGAGTTCAACGTTATTAAAACTTCCATTCTCATTTGACAATGTAATAGATTTAAAAATATATTACTATATAAATTAAATTTTTAACAAATAATGTATTTTGTAACATCGATATATTTACTGATTTATAGTCAAGCTTTTTAATAATTACAATGTCAATTGAAAAGAAATCAATTGTGAAATTTAAAAAAAATTCTTATTATATAATAATAGTGATAATAATAATAATAATAATAATAATAATAATAATAATAATAATAATAATAATAATAATAATAATAATAATAATAATAATAATACTAATAATAATAATAATAATAATAATAATAATAATAATAATAATAATAATAATAATAATAATAATAATATTGGAAGTACATTATTTTAATTATATGTTTTGACTTTTTCCTTCACTTTTCGTTCACCTTTGATGTATTTTCTTTAAATATTTAATTAATTTTCATTACGATCATAGATCAAAGCATTATGTGAATTTTCGATCTATATTTGTTATTATAATAAATGAAATTTTTAACATAGCCTATTTAAAATTATTTTTAAATATTATTTTTATTGATAATTTGGTACATAGGAAATCAAAAAAATATTTCAAAGAATATTAAAAATTAATGTCACAAAACTATATTTTTTAATATTTAAAACTTCTAAGTTTTTTTTATTGTAAAAAATGAAATTATTTTCAAAAATTTTTTTTGTTTTTTCCTAATAGATAATTTACATTGAGTCTGTTAAAACAAAATACGATATCTAAATTATCAAAGGAAAATAAATTAAATCTAAAATCAGATAAACTCCCCGAAATCAGAATAAAGTAAATGGATTTGCAGCGATCTAGATGAGTTGGAGAACCCAGCAATCATTTAGTTATTTAGTAGGACGAGTATCATTCAGCGGCTTCAAGTGGCCGTGCAGTGGGCAATGTATTTGGGGCCTTCCATCATTGCACTTCAACAATCGACTTAATGCGTTTTCCTTGTTGATTAAATGTAAACAAAACGAAATAAAATTATTTCATCACTTTTTGTGTCCGTGTATGTGTGTGTGTTTGTGGGAAATGAATTATTTTTGAATTTGTTTTAATCGCATTTTGGGGGAATTTCTTTCAAAAATAAAACATTAGAAAGAAACCGAGCCATGAATTGTACTTTTTAATTAATTACTGTCGGTATATCCACCGAATTTATTTTTAAATTATTACAAATATTTGAATTACAATCCATAATTAGATTTAGTAAGTATGTGATTAAAACAAAAACTATTAAAATTATTTATGAGTTATATTTAATAACTGGGAATCAATGACAAAAATAATTTATAAATTAATTAAAATTACATTTATTTTAGTCTCAAACTTAACATAGAGTTTTTTTCATTTATATTTCAAACAAACCAATTAACCGGATATTTTAGAAATAAGTAGAAAAACAATGAAAAGTTAATAATTTAAACAAAACTAACCACCAACATTTAATATAATTTTTCAAAGTATTTATCTTTTGTTTAAATTGATTATTTGACTTCTTAAAATTAAATTTTATTTATATAATTTGTAATCATTAAGATGCACGAGGCTGTGCGCCTGAATTTCATTATTCGTTTTTAAACTTGAAAGTGTCAATTTTAATAATTTTAATAAAATATAAATATATGCTTAAATAAACACGGTAAAGACTTTATTAATAAAAATCGCCATTCCAACATGTTTTTCACTATATATTTCGATTAACCATTACCTACATACACTATATATACAATATTGATAATTTATAAACAAATTATTAAATCTATAAAATTTTTAAATTATGAATAACAATTTTAAATAATTTTAATTAATTATTTTCAAAATATAAATGTTTTATATATTACATATCGTATTGATGAATGAAATTTATGATTGTGTTTATTATAATAAATATATATATATATATATATATATATATATATATATATATATATATATATATATATATATATATATATATATATATATATATATATATATATATATATATATATATATATATATATATATATATATATATATATATATATATATATATATATATATATATATATATATATATATATATATATATATATATATATATATATATATCCATTATAATATAGAAAACGGATACCCGTAAGTGTCGTTTTGACTAACGTTTTATTAATCGGATAGTACTTCCTTCTCTCTCAATTATTCTATTCATTGTGTCTTACTCGGCGCACTCACATTCGTTTTTTGGCAGTAGTCATTGTTGTTGTAAAAAAATACTAATAATAATATGTCTAGATTATGAACACGCCTAAAATAATTTTATGGTTTTTTCCAGAAAACTTTCGCGGTTAGATACGATCCGCATCCCTTAGTTTGGGACCACTGGCATAAAATATCTGAATAAAATATTTGATTTTGTCAAATGAATTTCAGCATTTAATAATTCTTATTTATAACTCTTATTTATAAACGATAAAAATACAGTGAAATTGGCTCTCAATAATTTTTTTAATTAAAATTATTAAATAATTAGTTATGTTATTCTAAAAATTAAAAAATATATTTTTATGTTATTATTTGATTATATAGCACAATTTATTGACATAAAAAATAGTTTAGTTTTTTACCGACTATTGCGCAAAGAATTTGTCCGGGAAGTGGTTAAACTTGGATATGTATTTTTTATTAACATAATCGGATAGTACTACCTTCTTTCTCAATTATTCTATTCTCTTTATTGTATTGGACATTTTATGCATGTGTTTCCTCATGTTAATATTGGAGATGTATGTTATTTTCACAATGAAAACTTTGGCGTTCAAAATTATGGATAAAAATAATATTCATTAAAATTATATGTTTACCGAACATAGTTATTTCTCTGAACGAGAGAATTTTATTGAAACAGTAAAAATTTAATATTTACAATAACATTATTGGTGTAGGGAAATACAAGCAATGCATACTTATTTTCAAATTAACAATGATTTTTGTACATGTGAAAATTATTTGATTTAAACAAAAATTCAAAATTCATATTAACATCCACACCTAAACATAACAAAATAAAAACAAGTTGATCAACTTGAGAGTCGTAAAACCCAGAGTGGCGCACCCAACTTACTTCCATTTAGTATAGTAAAAGAGTAACCAACATATTGCGTATCTATGAGGATCTCAGTCACTGATTTCCTGTTTTGATAGTATGGCAGACGAAATTTCATTTAATGAAACATATGGCGTAACTCTATAGAATCATTACTGTATAACAGCTGCTAATCTTTGTCCAAATTTAATACGATTCCTCCTATGCTGACGGTTGGAATTAACTTTTCATGTGAACGATAAGGATTCATTTAGTTTATCAACAGCTAATCTTATCACTTTTTGTCAACTTGCATAAATGGGTTAAAGGTCAGCTGTAATTAAAAAGAGAGATGCAATGGTGATACTTCACTTATATTAACAGACCATGTAAATCGGTTAACATTAGACCAAATTTTATGCTCACTAATTTTTTTAATTTTTACTGTGTTTTGGTATCTTATTATCTGACGAAAATTAGGAATGAAATTAAAATATTTGCCCTTGGCCTTGTTCATTTAACTCTAAAAAAATTAATTTTTAATTTTC
The DNA here is from genome assembly GCA_959609185.1 of Schmidtea polychroa. Classification (NCBI taxonomy): domain Eukaryota; kingdom Metazoa; phylum Platyhelminthes; order Tricladida; family Dugesiidae; genus Schmidtea; species Schmidtea polychroa. The sequence goes on along the minus strand of CAUHTR010007433.1, from coordinate 39,019 downwards.
TTATTGAAATTTAATTTTTACCTAAAATAAATATGTTCTGTTATGTTCACTTACATTTGTATATACGAAATTTATCTCATATTTATGATCCTTTTGATTATAAATTAACTTCCTTACTTTTTTTATTAATTGTTTACTTGAAATAAAAATATTTAAAAATGTTAAAAATACTTTAAAAACAATTTTAAAAAATGATTAATAAAATAATTAATAATATAAACAATTGAATGAGTATTTAAACTTTTTCGGCTATTTAATACAAATGACAATATTTTCGGCTATAAGATCTTCTCTTTTATTTCATTTTTCTAACCTCTCATTGGTTAAAAATAATAATAAACTTTTTTTCTGAAGAATTAAAAATTTTTTTAATTAAATATTTTATAAAATTCAAAACAAAAAACTAAAAAATTTTTAAAATTTTTAAAGCTTCTATAATTAGCTCATAGAAACCTAATTTAATAAATAATATCTTAAAATATTTATAAAATATAGTTTCCAATAACTATTTATATACGCAATTAAATATTTTAAAAATGTTTCTAATTTGATTTTAATGATTAATGATCTTTTGAAAGTATATTTGATATATTTTTCTATATTATTTTAAATTATTATTTTTTAATTTTTAATTTAATTTTTTTATAAAAGCTATTCTCAAGGTCAATAACGACTAATCAAACTGATGATTTCATTGATCTTTTCTTTAGTGTTTATTGTTTGGCTAAGATTATTTTCCCACCAGGATCTAGATGTTCTTTAACTCTTTGGTGTAAGGTCCTGAGAGTACTTCCAATGTATATTTCTTTGCATTCACTGGCAATGATGCAATATACAATGTTTTTTTCAAAAGCATGTTTTCTTCCATTGTGCAGTGGTTTTCTTGTTTGGTGTTGATTGTGAGAGCTTTTCTCAATGTACAAGATTTATGCGCTATACAAATTGGAAGGCCATTGCGTTTAAGTTCTTTCAGAATCTTAAAGTCGAGTATGTCGCTGATGAATGGGATATTCAGATAAAAATATTTCTTCCTTCTTTTTTTGTTATCTCACTAAATCATTTTGGAGTAGAATTCATTCTTTCAATGTTCTTACATTGATATCCGTTTCTGTGCAGGATTTTATTGAAGTTTAATTGTTGTTTATAGTTCTCCTATTCTTCAGCACATCGATTGCCTATCCTTTGTTTCTCGTTTTTTATGACGTGTACTTTCTGTAAATATAGAAGCGCTGAACTTGGGTGCATAAATATTTCTTTGTGAGCTGGTTTTCTGTAGAACCCGTTCGTTTGAGATAGGATACTTTTTAATTAATAATATAGTTAATAAAATAATTAATAATTAATAAATAATAATAAGCATAAGAATTAATAAGCACATCCTAAGAAATAGCCTTCCTGGTATATTTTAATAAAATTGCAAAGTTTTATTGGTAAAAATATAAAATTTTTGGAATTATAAAATTATGATGTCTTGGTAGCAGTATAAATTAAATGTTAAACAAGTGAATAATAAAATAAGCATTTTGGTGCAAGGTATTGACAAGAAGTTAACAAGATTATTTTCATAATCAACAATTATTTCATTTCATTCAATATATATTTTACAAGAAAAGGCTTATCTTATCATTTACCTGTTTAACATTTGTGATTTATATATTTATATTCAACAATAAAAATATATTTACAATAAATGATAATTAAGAGTTTGAATTCTAATATGTTTCGATGTTAAAATATATTTTTTTAAAAATATTTGTCTTATTTTTTATTTTTTAATCATATGTAATGAAATTTTAAAATTTTATTAAAATATAAAAACTTTTTTCTTTGTAAATCACTTTGATCGTTTTCATTTATAATCTGAATATTAAATGAAAATAAAAAAAAAATATTGAAAATTATTTTTTTTGATAAAAGACAAATAAACAAATTAGTCGAGGAGACTTTGACGGTTGAATTTTCTTGAAGAATTCGCTTCAGGACATTATCGGAAAGTTCATATGGACAATATCCGACAATAATTAATCTAGAATTATTTGATATTGTTTGTTTAATAGAAATAACTTCTTTCAATATTTTTGTTTGTTTCATTAAAACAATAATTCATTTTTATATCAGATTTTATATAATGAAATTACTTAATTAATTGTAATTAATCAATTTAATATTGTCGGTGTCACAAGTGAATACAGTGCACTGAATTAGTGGCTCTAAAAGTTAGCCACGCGACGGACTAACTTAAAGAATTTATTCTGAATTTACTACGTTTATGGATGCCTTTAGTTTCATGTATGTTAAAATAAGTAATATTCAAATAGTTTAACCATTTTAAATAAAAAAGTTGAAAATTAAAATTAAATTTTGACTCTCCACGGACCGGTAACTGTCCTTGGGCCGCCATTCTAAGAACCACTGCACTAAGCGACATGAAATATATTTCGGTTTCTTTTGCTTCAGTTCAATAATGTTGAAAATGTTGATAATAAGTTGCAAATGTAATTAATTGAAGAATCCCAATGTAGATAAATAAAATCAAAATGTGATAAGAAATGAGAGAAAAAGGCTTGTTAAAGTTCGTATTGAAGTGAGAATGAGCGATTTTAGGTCTAAATATTTTATTTAATAAACACTGCGAAAATGGCTTACGTAATTATTTAATTGAATAATATTTGTATAAATGAGTGAATGAATGAACAAAACAAATTACTGGATTCGAAGTATTACATATACAAATAAGTTGAAGATAACTTTATTTTTCATATTTAAATATATTCATATAAATCACGGTGGATCATCACGCCTCAGGGGTGGGACATGTCAGCAATTATCAACTATCAAAATGTGATTTATAGCTCATTAAAAATGAAACAAATTTAAATTTAAATTTGTGATTTTTTTGTAAATTAAAGTGAGTTTTTTGCATTGCAGCCATAAAAATGTGTCAGAAAATATGAAAAACTGACCTGAAAGCGTAATTATTAACTTGGTTGCGCAAGTCAGACCATGCAGCTCACATAAATCCCGTTGACCTAGATTCTACATTGAAAGAAATAGAAATACTCATTGATTGGAAGTTCCAAGTGGTTTGACTTAATTGTATAGCTGTTTTTATGCGGTACTCAATGATGATTCAAGACCAAATCCGAATTATTGGTCCGACGTCGCCTTGAGATGTTCAAGTCGATTATAAATGAATACAGTCTGAAGGTCACGGTGAAGTTAGTGCCGACGGAGTTAAACAAGGCAGGCGAAATGATGAAGGTGCCGAATGCGATGTTGTTACAACTGAAAACAGATGCAACGGTTTTGAGCCTAATGTAGAGACTGCGTTAAGTGCAAGTAAGGTTAATGAAAACATGGATCTAATACGGAATTGCCACACAGATCATCATTTTGGAGTAAATCGGACATTGTTGTCAGTCAGGAAAATGAATCCATCCATCTCACAATCATCAGTTAACGACTTTGTGAGACAGTGCCAAACTTTTACTAACAAATTTGACAATTAATAAAACTTTGTTTAGGCTAATAGAAAAAGTTGATGACAAAAAGCAAATGGATAATTATAAACGATTTCTATAATAAAAAATACACAAATTGACACTTTTGACAGTAAATTTTAATTTAAACAGGAAATAATAAATATGAAGAAGCTGGAAGAATCTAAAAGATTTTAATTGTAAATTTTTGGAATTTTAAAATTTTAAAAATATTTATTATATAAAAAATATTTTAAATAGAAGATGGAAACTGTTTAAATAACAAACAATTAGAAGACATTAAAATTTAGTGCATAATTTCTTAAATAAAGTTTATGGAGTTATTTAGTGATTCACAAAACGATGTTATCCTAATAATAAATATTTATGATAAAAGAAAAAATTGTTATTATAGAAATTTTGTGAACTGTAATTGTGTATAATTATTCATTTGTTTTTTATTATTAACTTTTTTATATTAACCTAAATAGAGTTTTATTAATTGTCAATTTTGTTAATGACAAAAACTCACACATTTCTTTTAGTATATATTTTTTATTTAATATTAACATTTTAATAGTTGAGGGAGCGGAGGCAATTTGAAAATTAACACGCCTATAGTAAACTTACATAGGTATAAGAGAATACGCGCCTGTTTATATCAGTGTTTCCCAACCTTCTTTATACCATGCCTCATCGTAGTATTTCAAAAGTTATATGCTCCACCGTAGTACTTTCAAAATTCATATGCTCCACCAGGCCCCTTTAAAGTAGCTGTCAAACTTCGATAATCAGTATTGACATTATGCAAAAATAACGGTCGGTGAAATTGCTGTATGTACGTTGTTATATTTAGTCGTGAATAAGCATATTATATTAAAAAGAATGTATGTGGAATAGTTGATAATTGCTAACATGTCCCACCTCTGAGGCTTGATGATCCACCGTAGTCTATATGAATATATTTAAATATGAAAAATAAACTTATTCAACTTATTCGTATATGTAATACTTCGAATCCAGTAATTTGTTTTGTTCATTCATTCACTCATTTATACAAATATAATTCAAATAAATAATTACGTAAGCCACTTTCGCAGTGTTTATTAAATAAAATATTTAGACCTAAAATCGCTCATTCTCACTTCAATACGAACTTTAACAAGCCTTTTTTTCTCTCATTTCTTATCTCTAATTAAACAAATTTCTCGACCTCATTTCACTTGGCATGTTTCAAAAAATATTAAATTAAAGATACATTTTATACATTTTTAAAATTTTTTAAAAATTATTCAGATTTTAATATTGAAAAATTTCTTTTATTTCATTTTGTTATCCATTAAAACATACTAATAAAAGACAAATAAATAATTGCAAGAAATATTTTGATAGGGACAGATAGATGTAAAGTATGCTAGGCTTAAAAGTGAGTGTTTCACTAATTTCTTTTGTAGGAATCTTAATAAAAAATACAAAAGGGTACCCGAAAGAAAATTACATAATTCTGGAGAATATCCATTGGGAATCCAGATTTTGTTTTAATTAAATTAATATTGCAGAAATAGCTAAAAAATGGTTATTAGCTAAAAATTACATGGGTAATAAAATCAAGATATTTTGGTAATAAATATTATGTAACAGGCTTTACCGAGAAGAATTCAGTGGGAAATTTTTCTTTTATCAATTTAAATAAATAAACGGATCCGCTGACAAGTAAGTGGTGATAACAAGAATGACAATTGTTTATATCAAGTGTCGGTTGTTATGGTTTCTGATCAAAAAACAAGATTCATTGAACAAGCGTTGTCGGGTGTCAATGAGAATGGTCCGCTAATGCCCAATTCTATATGTAAACAACATTTTCGACTCCATCAGTCGTGCTAAGATAAAAGAGGTCTATAAATGTCTACCCAGACTTGCTTTGGCGAATGGAAAATTAAGATATGGCAGTTGAATCGGAAATTATTGAAACTAACCTCCACCTACCCCGAACAACGAAGAATTATCAGTCAGTTTTGTCAGAATTCGTTTTCTCATGCCACTCTAATCAGCCAACATAATGCGGGAGGTCTGAATTTCTGACGGTCATGAAATAACAAAAAAAGAAATTCCATGGCTTTTTTTACGGTGTGAAAATAGTGTGACAGTGGTTGACCAATTATTTACAGTTGCACTTAATTATGATAAAGTTTGGCAATAAAAATTATCACTTGTCTAATCAAGTGCTTGAATAATTTGCCTAGATTTCATTAAGATTAATTTCAATCCATTTTCTATATTTTTGTCCTCATTAATAACGAGGAACTTAAAAGCATCAGTTTTTTTACTCTCATCAACCTTTAGTGAGCTACAATTTATATCGTTTCATCCATAAAGTTCAAAAGTATTTCAATTGTTTCCCCAAATGATCTTCCTATAAGGAAGTTCGAATAATCATTTTTATTTCAAAAAAGAAACAAAATTAGATAACATTTTTCAAAGGTTGAACAAGACACCCATGAGTTAAATATAAACTTTTTAATCATTCACTATTATATTTAAAATCACAGAACCTAATTGGAATGGTGTAGAAGGCCGTATCAGTTGATCTTCCTTATATCTCCTTTTCAAAACCCTTGCCAGTTCTTTCTGACAACTAATGACTAAATGTAAGACGGAAATTCTTTTTTCACCATAAACTTATTATCGAGATGAAAGCAGTTGCGTAACTTCAAATTCTGAGCCTACCTACAAGATTTTCAGAATGAGCTCCCCATACAATCAATGCCAATCTGATAGACAATAATTTTATATTTTCATATTATAAAAAATTGAAAACGACGGCCGACGGAAACAGATCAAAGATGGGAAGTGAAACCAATTTAGTGAATTAACTGCAAATGCCAACGTCATCGGACGATTATAATTTGCCTTCGAGTCTGAGTCACTGCTCACTAACTTAAATATTCTACATCATCTGCCTGCCTGCATGATTTATAGATTTTACAAGGATTGTGAGGAGTTTCAATTTCCGACTTTCTGCTGTGCATTTATTAATTAAAATATTTCATTTTTTCAGGCTTGAAAATGGGTCCCCGTTCATCATGGCCCTTCGCAGTTGGTATTCATATAATAACAACATCATCACAATTCAAAGACACAAAAAATACATCACCCACATATTGTTTGTGTATTTTATCTTTCCACACCTCATACCATAAATTATTCAACGGAACATCAGTAAATACTCAGTAACGAGATGTGGTTTACAGATTTTCTTTATGACTTTGCAGGCTGAGACTGTACGTTACTTAGCTGATTGAAAAGCACTTTTTAGGTGTAAGTTTGGAAGCTTTATAGAATATATCTAATTTCACAAATCGTGAACCTTTTGATACCTTATTCAATTTATTAATGAATTTTATTCACCTTCACAGTATCAAACCTACAAACTATGGCAGGGTTTTGGAATGTTAAATCCTTCTTTAACTTATTTTTCCGAAGATATTCAACAAAATCGTAAATGCAACATTTGCTAAACTCTGTCTATATTAACAAACTTCCTAATTAAAAAATGGAGAAAAATTCAAAATATGATTTCAACTTGGTCCAAATAACTTTAATCATCAATAGAATGGTTTATAATGCTTTGAGGTCCATAGGTCGAAACATTAATTTCATCAGAAATAAGCTTTATGTCACTAAGATTAACGACTGTATTCTAAACATTAAATTTAAAACCCCAAAGATCTTTATTAAATAAATAACATAAGTCAACTTTATTGTTGAATTAGTGTTAAATACTTTTACAGTAAGCCAATTTGTTTTATTACTAAATTTTAAAAATATTGCCGATGCCTGTCTTGGTCATATTTATCTCCGTCAGATATTACCAAAATATTTTATTACTATTATTATTATTATTATTATTATTATTATTATTATTATTATTATTATTATTATTATTATTATTATTATTATTATTATTATTATTATTATTATTATTATTATTTATTATTATTATTATTATTTATTATTATTATTATTATTATTATTATTATTATTATTATTATTATTATTATTATTATTATTATTATTATTATTATTATTATTATTATTATTATTATTATTATTATTATTATTATTATTATTATTATTATTATTATTATTATTATTATTATTATTATTATTATTATTATTATTATTATTATTATTATTATTATTATTATTATTATTATTATTATTATTATTATTATTATTATTATTATTATTATTATTATTATTATTATTATACAAATTATACAAATTTTCTCAAAATGGAGTCCGACGAAACTGGTCGACAAAAACTATGCGGTATTATGAAATTACATCTCATTCTCTTCTAGATGAGTGGGAATCTCTTTGAAATTTATCGTTCAAAGCCCAGATCTCAGCAAATTGATAATTGAAAAAAATAGATGTCGAAGAATTATGAGTCAATTAACAGCAGAAGCCGGCATTGCTAAAAAAAATACTCTGAACAATCAGACAAATAATAACCGACAGCTGTTTAGAGACATGTGCAGTTTTCGTTGACTGAAAATTCTCTGATTTCCTAATTTTTCTTTTCACCAACAATATCTGCGTGTTATGGGTCAAATGAAACTGCTGTTCTATCCATTAGCAGATACAGAGAATTTCAATTTACCGTTTTCCACTGAACCAGGTGAAATGCTCACTCTTTAGTCGAATTAAAAATTTAACAAAATTCCCCATAAAATCTACTATAACAGACACATCGGTTGTCTGGTGGTTAGATCAAGATTTGAATCGGAAAAATCAACCCGACCCGTTAATTGGGAATCTGAGTTTTTCCCTGTTGTCAAAGATCTGCTTGAACTATATAACACTCGGTAAATGAAATTCAATTAAGATTAATTATAATTATTATTTTTTCATATATTATAACATACAAAGTTGTGAAACCTTTCAGAATCTTTTGAAAGTTTTAAAAAAACGTGAATAAAAATTAATTTTTTTTGTATTAACTTTTTAAATTTTGAAGAAAAATGGAATTTTTAATTTTATAAATGATGTGAAATAATAACGAAAGTCCTTAAATAATTATTCACACAAACAAGAAATATTTAAGAAAATAATTTTTATATGTTAGGAATCATTTGTTCCATTATAACTATTTGTTTAAATTAAATAAAATTTTAATTGTTTGATATTTTTTATAAACTTTATATATTTTCACTTCAAATGGTTTATTATTATTATTATTATTATTATTATTATTATTATTATTATTATTATTATTATTATTATTATTATTATTATTATTATTATTATTATTATTATTATTATTATTATTATTATTATTATTATTATTATTATTATTATTATTATTATTATTATTATTATTATTATTATTATTATTATTATTATTATTATTATTATTATTATTATTATTATTATTATTATTATTATTATTATTATTATTATTATTATTATTAACCAATTAACCAAATTCAAAACTCATTCGCCCCCATGCGGTCACATCAATAATTCACTTGAAACACCATTATAAGATTTTCATCGGTAAATGACAGTTTCATCTAATTGCACATTTGTCCTTGTTTTACTGAGATAATTTCATTTTGATGTTCCAAAACATGAAGCCCCCCGGCTGTCCGTATGACAACTGCTGAGCAATAGTGTGGAAGGGCACTGAAATTAATAGTTAATTCAAGTAAATTCAATTTTTATTTAGCATTCATCAAAGTAAATCTGTCATTTTTTCTTTTTTCGTGTATCCGATAGTACTATTGCAAAGATTTATTCTCTGAATTTCTGACTCAGAAATCAGTGCTGGTCTTGGTGGGGTCTATTTTATAATGAAATAAAAATCATAATTAAGGGGATTTATACCTTTTCCAAATGTTTAAATAAATTTTTATTTAAAAATAAAAACCGTAGAAGGGTAAAAAAACCAAATAAGTCAAAATATGTGAATAAAATAGAAATTTTGTACTGAATATTATATTTTATCTTTTATGTCTTTGAGAATAATAATGATAATAATAATAATAATAATAATAATAATAATAATAATTATTATTATTATTATTATTATTATTATTATTATTATTATTATTATTATTATTATTATTATTAATATTATTATTATTATTATTATTATTATTATTATTATTATTATTATTATTATTATTATTATTATTATTATTATTATTATTATTATTATTATTATTATTATTATTATTATTATTATTATTATTATTATTATTATTATTATTATTATTATTGTTATTATATATGAATTCATAGTTGAAAACCAAGAAATATTAGTTTCAAAATTAAAAATAAATTTTTAATATAACCACAATTTGTGAATATAAATGCAGGTCTAATCAACTTTATGTTCATTTTATGTTAAAATGTCTCATAAATTGAAGCCATTTTTGATAATGGAAATCAAGTTATTTTTGGACCCAGTTAAGCTCCATGGAAGATCAAACGAGAGTGACGAGAGGCGAGTGTGACTCTCAATGTCCAGCATCGCAAATTTGAGTGAATCATGTTTGATGAAATAATAAATGGAGCGACATAATTACAAAATGTAACAAAATGAATCTGATACATTAGGTTGTCGGCGATGAATTTTTTAAATTAAAATTTTATTCGCAGATTTTAATTAATCACCAGTTATTATTTGAATAGTGTTTCCATATTTATATATTTCAAATCCTCTATTTAGGAGGTTTCAACTGTTTTTAAAAACGATGTTCCTGGTAGTATAGTACAATATAATGGCGTACCTATAAGTATATATTTTTGCAGAAATAAACAATAAAAGTTTTTCCTAAATATTGAAGTAAAAACTGTTTTGCATCACTTGTTTCTTAAGATTTTGTCCAGCAAAAAACGACTAGCCTTACCACAATAAAGTTTTCCAAAATCATTAACTGGTTTTTGAAAAGGTTCCCAAACACATGAAGATTTCCTGTAAATGTTATATTGTTTTCATTATTAATTTATCACTTATCCGGCACCGGTACATGCTCCGCAGACTGTGAACCGCTGCTTTCCTTATGTATGCTTTTAATTATTCTTAATCAAATATTTTGAATATAGGTTTCATTCTATGTACTATGTACTATATATTTCATAATTATGTACAATGGCGTCGCTATGGGGGCGCGGGAGTGCGGTGACACCAAAATGCAAAATATTACTGTCTATGATTCTTTGTCACTCCATGAAATTATTCTTATGCATTGTTTCAGGCCAACCGGCCCAGCGCCCAGCGACAGAAATGTATCATATTATTGAAATATAAAAATATCTATGTTCTGTTAGTTATAAACACAAAAACGTGTGAATAATAACTACTCCAGAATCTACGAATATAACATTAGAATATAACATTAGGTTTGTTCGTTTCTTTGTACTTACCTCTGAGAAGTTGCACCGAAATAGTACCGAAGTTGCGGTAGTTGACAACAATGAGCAAACAATACGGAATATATATTTCAAAGCTCCATGGATAATTTTGTAAATCCTGTTGTAAATCAACAGTAGAAATAGATAATAAAATTTCAAGACATCACAGCTTACAATTTATTTCGATAGACTCACTGTCATCATCAGATAATTAATATTTTTGTTTTGATAAATCAAATTATGGTTTTTTTCTTATTTTAATTATTAATTGTTTAACATTGAATTAATGCTGCTACAAAGAAATCATAATTTTATAATTTTCATTTTAATTGGTTAATTCCAATTACTCACGTCTGTGTGCGCAGAATGACATTTGTACAAGTCGAGTAGTTGGAATTGGATTGTGTTTCCGTTGTCAATTTTTCCGTTATTGTGAGAATCGATATGTTTCAAATGCTGAATTTGTTTATTTTATTTTTTCTCCAATTTTGTGATTGATTATTTCCCCTGTGGTTTTTGTTTGATTTTGTGTTATTAGAATTCCTGTGGTTTAAAAAATATGTTTTCTATCGTTCCAGTTCAAATGTTTTTGAAAAATAATTCATAGTTCAATGTTTAAGGATATTACTGCCTTAGTAATTAATAATGGATGTTTTGTGCGTAAAGCCGGATTTGCGGTTGATGGTGTTCCAAAAGTTTTTTCCATCCATTATAGGAATATATTGTCATTAAGATGTTATGATTGGAATGGGACAAGGTAGGTAGCTATGTGAGTAATGAAGCCTAGTCCAATAGGTATTTTAACGATAAAATATCCCATTAAACATGGCATTGTTACTAATTTGGATGATATGAGAAAAATCTGGTATCATATATTTTACAATTAATCGAGAATTTGACCAGAAGAATATCCAGTTCTTACCAAAGTGCCATTGAAACCAAAAGCTAACAGAAAAAATATTATTCAAATCATGTTTAAAACATTCAATATTCATTCTGTGTATGTTGCTATCTATGCTATGCTGTCGCTCTATGTTTCAGGAAAAACTACCGGCATTTTTTTAGATTCCAGAAATGTTGTACCAAACAATATGATAATTTATGAAGATTATGTGTTGTCTCGTGTAATTTGCAGAACAGATTTGACTGGTAGAGATTTGACAGATAATTTGATGAAAATCAAACATAGTGGCTAAGCGTAGTTCCTTCATTTTTTTTAAATGTATTTTAAAAAAACTTCAATATTTTAAAATTAAAATAAATTAAAAAACATTTTAAAATTAAAAATCCTTATATACATTTGTTTTAATTCATTAAGCATCACGGTTCAATAATTTTTCAAAATGTTTTCTTGTCGACATTTTTCAGATCAGTGAAGAAATTCTTACTGCACTTTTATTTCATTATTTTGATTTGGCATTGAAATTTTGAAAAAAAATTCTCATTTCTCAATTGAAACAAATTTCATATAAAAATAATTGTAATAAAATAATTTTTTATTACATTTTATTATTTCTTTCAATAAAATTTCTTCAGTTGAATGAAATTCTTTCTCAATCAATTTTATCCATTTTAATAGAAACCTCCTTAATATACCTTCTCACAAGTAGAATCTTTATTTGTAGTTATTAGTGAGAAGTAAACCATATAGGTTGACCCCATGCTGAATATAGTCAGATTATGAAGATAAGGTAAGGTAAGAAATGATAAATATAAAGGATACTGAGAGGAAGCTTGGTGGCGGTGAGCGTGGCACGCCGTACTAAATTTCGAAAATTTCTATCTAATTTTTTTAAGGCAACAAATTTACCAGGACTTTTCAGTGTAAATTTATTTCCACGCTTCTTAACGAAAATTTCTTTTTTTTACCTTCTTTAGTGAATTAATATCATTGTATAGTTATTAAATGAGATATAATCTAATTGTATATTATTTGTTCAAAATTAAAAATATTATTTTAAAAAATATACATGCAAATTAAAAAAATTAATAAAATAAATGAAGTCAATGAAACAATTAAAATTAAATAAATTTCAATATTTAGATAAACACTACTACTTACTTCTTTAGGCATTCCATATACTTTCAGTTTTCTGTTATAAAATTCTAATTATTTTTATTTTACATCTACACACCCATAAAAACAAGAGTATTATAACAATATTCTAGTGAAATTATAATATATGATATATGGTTAAAATATATATTTTTTGTTTTAATATTTACATAAATTGCTGCGTGCTAAAGCATATTATCAAGTTATTTGTCAAATCATGCTACATCCTGTCGAGTATCGAAGTATGATTAATTTTTTTATTTTGAGTGGTGATAACGTCATGAGATGTGTGAAAACCGGAGAGAATGCTACTAGACTAACCTTTCATTTTTCATTAACATGATAACCAATTCCTCAGAAATACCATGAAACTGATTTATCCATATGTGCTCCTGACACTGGGCATGAGTTGAGAGAATGGAAATTTCCTGGAGAAACGAGTTCCGGAAAGATGGGATCTGGAACATTTCATCGAAAATCATTGATGGTGACTAATGTTTGGGACGAAAAGTGCATAATCTATAAGGATGTTTGATGATTTAGGACTGCGAATTAATTCCAACCACCACAGCAGCCTCGTGGATACATGCAGATGTATTCACCGAAAGCCAAGTAGTCTTCTTCTATGGCACCTCTAAGACAAAGCCTTAATCCAGAAAAGTACGGAAACAATGGCAGCGATTGAGTAAAATAAATTTGTTCACTATCCCTGATCGTGTACCCATCGGCTTTAATTTATTCAGGTTGTTGAAAGTTTCCTGAAATTTTATGTGTTGATTATTATTTTTGTTATTACATTATGTTAAGAAATTTTGTAGAGCCCAGCCGAGTCTCCTTAAAAAATATTGTCTCGAGACAGCTAGGGTGAATGTATGTCTTGCAACAAATAACAACAATAATAATAATTAATACAACTTTTATTAAGATAGCAAAGAAAATAATAAGCACCTTAGACACAATTAATATAATATCTCTAGTTTATAAAGTTTTTTCTTCTGTTAATCAAAATATTGTTTCAAACTGGGGAACGATTTGTCTATAACTCCAATTTCTAACTTGAGTATGGCTTTTTCTTGTTTAATCCGGAAAGGGTAAATTGTTATTAAATTCTATAAATTTTATTTAGTCTTCTATTACTATCCTTTAGTCTTTCTTGCATTCTTACCTGTATAGTTTTAATTTTTTTTCATGTACTTGATGACCAAAATAACCATATAACACAAATCCTAATTACAATTCAAGAATAAATAAAAACACATAACAATACATTACACAGGTGTATAAAGAATTACTTTCGCGAGAAAATCTACCAAAATACTGCAGATTTACAACAGTGCAGGGAGCTTTCTTAAAAATTGAAAGCCCAATTTTCTTCAAAAATTTCTTTTATGAACTCTGGCATGGCGAGAGTGTGTAAACTGCAATTGGTCTTATACACCAAACACCACTGAGATACATTTTCTATAGTAGTGGTTAGTGTGTACATCATTAAATTGACTCACTAATTTAATAAATTTCATTTCTTGAAATTTATTTTAGCCAATTTTGAAATGGCTTTCAGGTAAGATATTTAATTTTAAGTAAATTTTAAGACTTGAATTTTGATCCATATAGATATGAGATCATTATTCAAGTTCTTAAATATTACTTTTAGTCAACTTCATAATTATAAATTATTTTTAATTAATTTTTAGGGTTTTTAGGAATTTTATGACATTGAATTTTTTCGATATAATGTGAATCAGAAATATTATTAATTATAATTTAATAAATCAAAAATTTGGGAAAAATCGACGATTATAAATAAAATAATTTTTTTAATTTTTGTAATTTTTTTTCTGAGCTCTATATGAAGGGCATCTTTAAGGAAATCAAATCTGGATTTAAAAGACATTGAACCAAATCATCTGCTCTTGATATTTTCATTAAAAATGTATTTTAAAAATTTTTCAGATATCTTTTTTTTCTAAAAATTCTCTAAAATAAAGTTATTATAGAAACGTATCTCAGCGGTGCATTTCTATGAATCGAAAGTTTGTATGTGTTTTTAGTATATGTTGTGTTTGTGTGCAGTATTTAATTTTTACATCAATTTTTATATTTCTATAGTGTAAAATGTATCTCATTGCACAATAAATAAGAACAATCAAAGTAAGTATGTATGTTTCTATAATGTAAGATAATTGATTTTTTTCTTATATTATAGGAAACGTATCTCAGTGGTGTAGAAGAAAGGTAGTGCCGTGAGTAACAATTCGTGAGTAACAACAAACATCGATATATTACTGATTTATAGTCTTCAAACTCTCTTTTTAATAACATTTTTACAATTTTATTTCAACTTTAAAACATATTATTTACATTCTATAAGGTGCATATGTCTCATCAAAATATTATAATGATATAAAGTACATAGAAAAGTACATTTAAGTAGATTTTACAATTCGTAAATCAGTAAATGAAGAAATAGGAAATTTTCGCAAAAAACTACCAATCTCAATTTTTGCGGCTCAGATTTCAATTTTCAAAGAATCAGAAAATTCACCGATTTCGGTGACAAAATTGCAAAATTAGATAATTTATTTGACTTTTTTCTAATTTTATTAAAAACATTTTTACATTATTTTTTATGTAAATAATTTCCCATGGATAGAATGGATAGAAGTAATGAATCATTCCTCCTAAGTAGACAGTGAATGGATGCACGCAACTCGTGCGTAACTGATGAATATTTTACGTTGGAAATTTGAAGAGATTTTGAGTAAAACAAAAATAATTTTGTTGACAAATTCAACACGTGAATATTTGCAGATTTTTTTCAAAATTGGAAATAAATTATTGAGTAATTGACAGAGAAAAGTGTTTTAAAATTACATTAATAATTCAGCAAAAGTCGTGAAATAAATTAAAAGGACAGCATGAAAATGTCGGGTTCAATGGGATAATTTTTTTAACAGATTTTATTTTGAAAATGTTTTAATATTCTAAATTGCTTTTAGAGCTTGTCAATACTTTCAAGGAGAAAATTTAGCAAAAAATATTTCATAGTATTTTCGTTACTTAAATTCTACAATTTCTCACGGTAAGGATGTGTTTTAAAATAAAAAAATATAATTTGTAATTTAATTAAGGGGTAATATTAGTTGTGCGCTAAAATATATTTATTTTGGAAACTAAAAATTTTAAGTTGTGCTGTTGAAGGATTTAAAAGATCATATAATTATTTTAATAGAGCTGTTGTTTAAATTGAGCTATAATTGTAATTAATTAATACATTAAATACGGTGTGATAACTAATATATAACGCAATGTGAATATTATATATACAGTATTATTATTATTATTATTATTATTATTATTATTATTATTATTATTATTATTATTATTATTATTATTATTATTATTATTATTATTATTATTATTATTATTATTTTATAAATCACCAATTTAGAAATTGAATATGTTTAAATAAAGTTAAAAAAGAGATTTTTAATAATAAACATTTAACAATAAGATAAGATTGTCTATTTCAATATTACATTATTAATACCTCGTATTGAATGAAATTGAAATTGAACTATTAAATCTTTGGTCATTTTATCAGTGAATGTCTTTTTTCTATTTATAAAAGGATAGTCAGAGTTTCTCCCGCAAGAGCCGAATATCATAAATATCCAGATATTCAAACTTTATGTTTCTGTTATATTTACATAATAATTAAAGATTTCTATTCGTACATCGTTTTCACTATATATTTCGATAAGATCCATATTCAGAATGATATAAAGATTTCAAAAGAAAGATTGGTAAACAGTTGGGTACATTGAATTATAGAATTATTTCGAAATCGTGCAAAGTACGTAGTATGTTTGTTAGTAAATCTGAAACGTCGGTTCGATTGTGTTTGGATCTCGTTTATCAATTCACATGTAATTAGTGTAATGCCACATATATTGGAGAGACTTCCCGTCATCTCTGTACTCGAGTGCAAGAACATTGTTGACTGAAGGGAGTGTCCAATATTAAGGATAACAATAAAGTCTGTATGAGATAATTAGGAATGTTGAATTTTAAAATCTTATCAAAAAATTTTGACAATTGTTTTGAGCGTGTGATATGTGAAGCATTATTGATAAGAACCTTTAATCCTCAAATTAATGTGCAGAATGCAGTGAATATGTGTGTTTTGAATGTCTTTAATTAAGTTTTTGTATGTTGATGTATATTGAATAATAGTTCGGTTAAATGATTAAAAAAATAATTAAAATAATATTATAAGAACTTTTTTTCCAATTTCATCACTGATTTTTTTCCATAGAATTTATTAAAAATAGAGCTTGAAGACTATAAATCAGTAATATATCAAAAACATCGATATATTACTGATTTATAGTCTTTAAACTCTATTTTTAATAAATTAAAATAATATCTTTTTAAAGAATTTTTAAAAGTGAAAAATAATGTTTGTTGAAAATTATTTTTGAAAATAATTATTTAAAATTGTTATTTATAATTTAAAAATTTATAGATTTAATAATTTGCTTATAAATTATCAATATTGTTATTCATCCCTAGTGAATGTAGGCAACCTGATGATGATAGTGATGCTATCGAAATATATAGTGAAAAAAGATGTTTGAATGGCGATTTTTATTAAAAAAAGTTTTTATCGTGTTTAAGTATTAAATTAAAGATTTATTTAAAATATTTATTTTATATTTCGAAACATTTTTGCATTTGAAATTTATCATGAATTGTGTCAATCAATAATTATCAATAAATAATTTTGTTAATTTTATGTTAAATGTTTACAAACGTTTGGAAAATAATGAAGACAAATAAATTTCAATTTATTAATGAAATCAACAGTAAATTGATATACAGAATTTGCAAATGTTTAATGATAAAGCTTGCAATAATCCTTTGCGGTTGTCGCTTTTGTTCCTATTACATTGAAAATCATTTGGATGGAAAAGATAAATTCTGTACAAGAGCAGCAAAATATAGTCAAGTTCAAACTGTTCTTTTCACTAAAGATGTTTCTGTGGATCATGAAGCCAATTTTAAAATATCTAAAGTTATTGTAAAATGTCCAATGAAAATTGTGAATTCAAAACCGAGTTGTACATCATGGAGAACATGTAACAAGCATCCAATCAGGTGTCCATTCAATGCTATTGAATTTGATATGAATGTATATTCACACACATTGAGAACAGCAAAAATTAGAAAAATATTCATACACACATGCAAATGTACAGAAAACTACTCTCTGATTGGATGCACACAATACATTGGAAGTGCATCTTTTATTCCATACCAGATGTATAAAAAATTAAGATTTTCAGCTTTCCATATCTTGTAAATAAAAGAAATTTTAAAACCGAATAAAAATTTTATAATTAGATTATTAGTGTTCATTTTATTTAACAATAAAGCTACTATAAAACGTTCCATTTTTAGACTAATTAATTCGGCACTTGCATCAGCCTCGTGGAGTACTTGCAGCAGGCTCGCGGAGAACTTGCAGCAGGCTCACGGAGTACTTGCAGCAGGCTCGCGGAGCACTTGCAGCAGGCTCGTGGAGCTAAGAACCACTGCTTTAAATTGAGACCAGACAATCTTTACAGAAAGATTATTTTAATTATGTGTTGCAAAAAATAAGATTTGAAAATAATTAGAATCGTATTCCAAAGTAAATGATAAGTATGCGTTGTAATAATAATTATGATCCTTTTGTTACCAAGATAAGTGATAAATAAGCTTAGACAGAAGCCTTAGAAAATGTATCACATCACATCATAAACATGGAGATTAAGATGAAAAATTTAGACTCTGCTTCAATATGATTCCAATGCTTGGAAAAATTATTTTAATATTCTTAAAATAACGAAGGTTAGGTAAGGAAAAAGCAATCTAATAAATAATATGGCAAAATGGTATAAGGTAGTCTTAGAGTTAAAAAAGTGACAATTTATTCTAGTAAAAGGATTACCAATTTTATTTAATTAATGGATATTTATCATCAGTATCCATTAAAACAAATATGATTTTTATTTAAATAAAATAAATGAAACTGCAACATAAAGACATAAATTTCTAATAAAAACGCAAGTTCACAGCTATAAAATTAAAAAAATAATTTTAAATATCATTAAAATTTTTATTTTAAACAAATTTTATTTTCCATATCTATTAAAAATTTAAGCAATATAATTTAACTTGATTTTTTATTTTTTCAATTATTATTAATCATCTTTTATTTTCTGTAAGATATTGCGCATTTGTTTTAATGAGATGCTAAATTTCGATAAAAGATTAATGCAATTCTAATAATTCTTGGCAATATTTCCATTCCAAATGTGAATTTAAGCACGAATTACAAGATAATTATAAAGTTAAATATATTTTTTTTTCATTACATAAATTTTCTTTAAAAAATTGACAGGAAAAATAATTAATTTCATTTTATGTTTTAATTGATTGTCGTTAAAATATTTAATGTATTTCTTAAAAGTTTTAATTTCATTTTTAATATTATTTACAAAATTTATACTACTGATTGTTTTATAAGTAGATGCTATGAGGTAATATAATATATTGAATCAAAAGTTGGTGAATTTAATACTTTGAAGGAATTATTATGATTTTTACAATTATTTATTTTCAGTTAAAGGGAACGCATTATATTATTCATTTCTGATTGTGGATCCGGTCCATAAAACCAAGACAGCTGAGAAAATAATTATTTTTTGGTTTTACAGTGGAATCATTGAACTGAAAAGAGAGTAGACATAATTTTCCCAAATATTATTTCATACGTGATTATTTTCGTCCGTAATACAAGATCATTTTATGTTCAGTGGTTAATGGACAGGATAAAGTTGCAAACCATGGTAAATGTCTTAGCTCCCGTCTGTGATAATATAAATATGAAATTTATTAAATTTAATAATGATAAAGTTATATATTCTCAAATGACCACCAGAAAGTTTTCAAGTAATCCAATTCCAGCAACCAACTAATATTTCAGTATTTTTAAGACATACTCTCAACCATAAATAAATGAACTCTAAAGAGAAAATTAATTTTAGGAAAGGCCATTATAATTGGTACAAATTTGATTATCCTTTCTTTTGATAGGGTAAATGCTAAACATTAGCGCTGGTGTAGTGATCCCTGATTGGTAATAAGAGCAACCAATAAAATTAATGGATTTTTAAAAGAAGAATTTGTAAAAAGCAAAACCTTTACATAATGAATTGAAAAGATTGCTAGACATTTGTTTATTTACTGCATATTTTTATCGATTTTGTTTTCTTTTCCATATTTTCTGAAAGGTTGAAGAAACCAGATTTAAATAATCTTGAGAAGCTAGAATGTTAGAAGTCTGCATTTATTAGATAAAAATGTTTACTGCCTCTATAAAGATCTACTTCTTCTCGAATAGCAATCACGAAGACATATTTTATTATTCATAGATTTTCTCATAAAATATACATGATATAAATATACATTAAATATACATGATAATATACATGAAACAGAACTTCAAATAAAAAAAAATCTTTTTTTTAGATTCAATAATTAGACCGAATCAACCAGCTGGATCGATTTGCTTGGAAGATCATCCAGTTGGTCTAGTGAAAATTGTAAAGGTTAACAGATGATTTTTAGGAGAGATATAACTCGAGAGAATGATCTTTATTACTTAGTCGGGAAATATTCGGGAACCTTCAGGTCTTTAAATGACGAATTACAGCTGTTTTTCATTTTTTTCAAGAATGATTGCGGAATCAAATTCAACCACAAATATAGTCCAGGCCAGGAGCCACCCGATTTTTATTAATTACCATATATTCACATATGTTTGTTTGTTTCTTTTATGACCCTCAATTTTTATGAAGATTTTTTGTATTATTTATTTTGCGCAAATAAATTAACACAGATTTTCAATTATTTGTTTGCATATAAATTTTAATAATGACGGCATAAGACATAACATATTTGCAAGTGGTATTGTTTAAATGTTAGAGCTACATCTAATAATAATAATAATAATAATAATAATAATAATAATAATAATAATAATAATAATAATAATAATAATAATAATAATAATAATAATAATAATAATAATAATTTCTAAAATCGTTGAATCAAATTGTATTAAACAGTTTATCTACATGTCTCAAAATAAATTCAAATATAAAATCTAAAATTCAGAAAACATTTCCTGAGCTGATGTAGAACAAGAAGGAATTTTTCGCCAGTCCTGTTCATCGTATTTGTCATAGCAACGGGTGTCCCCAACATGGGTAACCTGTGGCATAATGACGGGCTAAATATTGGGTACAAGAGATTAAATATGACGCCTTCAATCACAAATAAAATACCTTTAATTTGCGCTCTAAAACGTCATTCCAGTTGATATTGGCAAACCATTTATGATTCAGAACGTCATCAGTGCCATCCTGACAATATCAACCAACATTAACAAGGACAGTTAACTTATACGCCCTACCTTCATATTTCCCAAACGCTTTGTGCGATCACTGACTAGCAACTTTCTTATCAAATCTCTAAAATTATAAACTGATTTTAAATCATTTATTTCATTTAATAAATTTATAATGAAAAGGTTTTTTGTCTTTGTTTCAAAACTTTCATCAATTAGCTTTAAGCCGTTACATATGAAGTAAATCCCCCTCCATCAGCCACACTAATAATAAGGTGTATTAGAGAACCATAAAATTAGTTGCACCAAAATTACATGTTTTACATTACAACATGTCCGATTGAACTTCGCCATAAAAAACAATGCCCAAAGTCAATGTTCATTTTTTTCTCTATAATGAAATTGTATCTTTTTTTAAATTTTTAAATACTTTATATATATATATATTATAAGAACTTTTTTGAAATTTCACCACTGATTTATTTTCAATTGTCATTATATTTAGTAAAAGGCTTGGCTATGAATCAGTACGGATATCGATGTTTTTTTTGAAATTCACGATTTTTCAGCACTGCCTTTTTAAAGTGATATATACATTCAATTTTACAGCTTTAATTGGTGGGTTTGATGTTAAATTTATAACTTTATTTTAAGTTTTTAATTTCTATTTTTAAATTACTAACTAAAGGTTTTTTGAAATTTTATTTAATTATTCAATTTTTAATTTTTAATTTTGAAATTTTCATTTAAAAATCAAAAAATTATTTTCGTTATATAATAATAAATCTATTTCCATAAAAAACAAACATTTGTTCGATGTGGGAAAGAAATAAAATTAAATATTTTAAACAGATATATTTTTTTGAATTTTATAATTTTGCTTTACATCAAATGCTGCCAGTGGAGAATCCTTAGAATTCAATCCTATGAAGTTCAAATTGAAGACAAAACAAAATATAATTTTTAAATGAAAAATTGTTTAAACAGCAGTAATTTCCCTATAATATATATCTATAAATATTATGTATAAAATTGTTGTATTAAATATGCTAAAGTAATAAATTGCTTTGAATGAACACAGAGCGTCTAAATAAAACAAATAATTTGCTAATAGGAAATGAAATGAAAAAACAAAATAGAAAAAAGTCAAAACTACGGAAATTAACAAATTCTACGCAATTCTTCATTTAAATCGGATATTATAGAGTGAACGAAGATAAATATCACAAAACTTTTAATATTTAATTATAATGAATTTTTACTTATTATTATTATTATTATTATTATTATTATTATTGTTATTATTATTATTATTATTATTATTATTATTATTATTATTATTATTATTATTATTATTGTTATTATTATTATTATTATTATTATTATTATTATTATTATTATTATTATTATTATTATTATTATTATTATTATTATTATTATTATTATTATTATTATTATTATTATTATTATTATTATTATTATTGTTATTGTTATTATAATTATTATTATCTCTATTATTATAATTACTAGCTATAATCCGGTAAATCATGTTATCAATCCAAATACAATTCTCCATATATTTGTATGTTTCAAAAAAAAGATGCAATGTGGTTTATTTCATATTTATTAAAATTTATTAAAGCAAAAATGAGTAACATAAGGAATAACAAAAGAATTAATTGACAATTTGGACAAATTATGCATCATTCGATAGAACAAAGTTAATTTTCAGATAACATTAAAATAAAAATGCCATGTTGTTGATAAAAATTAAAAGTTATAATGAAAATGCTATTTGGTTATTTTAATTAAACGTTTTTCCATAATCCCTCATTCACAGACATACACGGCGAATTATGTTAATATAATTGAGTTAATGTCGAGTTTGAAATCAGACAAATTTGTTGATTTGTTTGTCATTTGTTGATGTATGACGTGAGCATTATGAACGCAAATATCAAGAAGACGGAAGAATAATTTGCGATACCACTTTATTTTCTTTCGCGTGCTTTCCGAAAATGGCATTTCCATATCGGATTTTTCAATACCCCCATATATTTGTTATATTCGATGATAACATTTGACTTTACTTTCTCTTGATTTGTTCTTCTATCTGACTTTCCTGTTCTAACTATTTGAAAATCGTGTATCATAGTTAGCATATACTTTACAATTACTACAGCAATATTTGCATTCAGCAAATGAAGAAAGAGGGTCAAATTCAGAACAATAATACTGTAAGACCTTGGTTAGGGTTTCCTCAATTAACAATGGTTTGAAATAACATTCTGGATAAACAGCAAGTAATGATATTACTGCTGCTTCAATTTTCAAGCAACTTCAGAAGGCATATTTAAAAAAGGCGAATTATTCTCCAGAACTTGATTATAATGTTGACGAGATGGGAACTTTTCCAGAATAAAATGCTAATGCGCACATTATTGACATTCATTAATTCAATTAACGTATCAGGGAGTCATATCTAATTTTAAGGCATATTATGAGTAGGTAGTTATGTGCACTCTAGATCCATGTGCACTCTAGATCCAGATACCCCCCCCTATTTTTTTTAAAAATTTTTAAAAGACCCCCCCCCCCCTATTTTTTTTTTAAAATTTAAATTTTTGTTTTAATCATCGATTAAGTAATAATTTGAATTTTTTAAACCGTCGATTACGTCATTGATTTTAATTTTTTATAAGAATTTTTTATGTCATTATACTTGAAATTTAATTCTCTGTTAAATTAGACTATGATGTAATCAAAATTCTGAAATTTCATTTTTTGTAGACCATTTTTAAATTTACACATCTTTTTAAACAAATTGAGATATTTTCACTCAAACAATATATAGATAGAATTTTAATCTCTATAAAATGACATCATTATTTACTCCTTAAACAATGTATTTTTCACCCAACTTTTACATACACACACATATTTTCAACTTTTAAAAAATACAAATTATTCATCTATACTTAACTCATAGTAAATAATTATATTAAAAGATATATTAAAAGATGTATTAAAAACTAAACATTTATTAAAATCATAGAGAAATTCGATCACTATCTAATTTCCAAATCGGTGATATGACATCTTTCTCATCTATTTTATATCCCTGTATTGACATATTTACAAACCAGCTTTCCCCATCTTTATATTCAATTTTATATAACAAAGACATATTACATAACAAAGACACACATGACTCATCATACTTTTTAAATATATTACGTTGCGGTATTTTAAAATTTAAATTTATTTTAAAAACTTATTTTGACGGTTAAGTTGACAAAATAAGATTATTGCACATACTTTGTGTTATCATATATATAGTCTATCCGACAAGATATTCTGTTCCTCTAAGGGTAATGGTCACAAAGGTAAAGGTCACAAATGTACTGCTAAAAATATTCAAGACAAAACTTTAACAAAGAAATTCTAAATATTATACTTTAAATATACACTCAAATTTATTAACACATTGGGTAATGGTCACAAAGGTCGCAAAGGTACTGTTAAAAATATTCAAGACAGAACTTTAACAAAGAAATTCTAAATATTATACTTTAAATATACACTAAAATTTATTAACACACTGGGTAATGGTCGCAAAGGTAAAGGTTACTAATGTACTGCTCGCAAAGGTACTACTCATGTGAGTAAATTATTTTCAAATACAATTTCAAAGTATTATTATTATTTATTATTAAAATAAAATTATTATTAAATTCTGACCAACTTAAATCAATGAAGGGATAGGACAAAAATATATTACGTTGCGGTATTTTAAAATTTAAATATATTTTAAAAAACTTATTTTGACACTAAAGTTGACCTATTTAACAAAGACATAATTATTGCACATGCTTTGCATAAATATTATTATTATTTTTTGAATTTTCAATATTTTCTTTCAAAGTATTAACACGCGCGGGAGTTATTATTATTAGTGAAAACCTAAAATATTTTTATACACACACACATACACAACAATTATTATTGCAAATATTAGTGAAAAACCTAAAATATTTTTTACACACATATACAACCCATTAAACTTTATTATTTTTATCATTATTATTATTATTATTATTATTATTAGTCAAAAACCTAAAATAATTTTTACACACTAAGTTATGGGGTAGAGAATTATTATATGTTTGCAATATTCTGTGTTTGCCTCTATAAGGAACGATAATTTACAATTTTATACATACATTCTATATACACATACCTTGTTTAACATGGGTGTATATACTCCTAGTCTATCCGACAAGATATTCTGTCCCCTATGGGTATTGCTAGCAAGGGTACTACTCACACTCAACATGTCGCAAGGGTAAATTAATTAAGGTTAGTAAATAAAACTTATCACACATACTATTTTTAATAATTATTTCAACTTTAAAAATCAAGACAAGAGAGGACAAGGCAAAGTTTATGCATTTATTATTGCCAGGCCTAATGAGCAATGACCAAATATCTGTGCCTGAAAGACACGGTGGATATTTGTTCGCGTCCACAAGGGTCGTCTGTGCCTCCCCCAAGTGGGGCCAGAAGAACCTGGGCATTATAGTTCTCCGTACGGAACATTACGCCTAGCATTTGTGACCTTTACCTTTGTGACCATTACCCAATGTGTTAATAAATTTTAGTGTATATTTAAAGTATAATATTTAGAATTTCTTTGTTAAAGTTTTGTCTTGAATATTTTTAGCAGTACATTTGTGACCTTTACCTTTGTGACCTTTACTTTTGTGACCATTACCCATAAGGGGACAGAATATCTTGTCGGATAGACTCGGACTATATATAATTATAATACTTTGAAAATAATAATAATAATAATAATAATAACTTGTTGCATGTGTGGACACTAATAATATTTTTTTATACATTGTGTGTAATAATATGTTAAAGTTTTAGCAGTACCTTTGTGACCATTACCCTTAGAGGAACAGAATATCTTGTCGGATAGACTATATATATGATAACACAAAGTATGTGCAATAATCTTATTTTGTCAACTTAACCGTCAAAATAAGTTTTTAAAATAAATTTAAATTTTAAAATACCGCAACGTAATATATTTAAAAAGTATGATGAGTCATGTGTGTCTTTGTTATGTAATATGTCTTTGTTATATAAAATTGAATATAAAGATGGGGAAAGCTGGTTGTAAATATGTCAATACAGGGATATAAAATAGATGAGAAAGATGTCATATCACCGATTTGGAAATTAGATAGTGATCGAATTTCTCTAGGATTTTAATAAATGTTTAGTTTT
>CAUHTR010007433.1:0-12206 GCA_959609185.1 Schmidtea polychroa | reverse complement strand
TTATCTATATTATTATAATTACTAGCTATAATCCGTTAAATCATGTTATCAATCCAAATACAATTCTCCATATATTTGTATGTTTCAAAAAAAAGATTCAATATGTGGTTTATTTCATATTTATTAAAATTTATTAAAGCAAAAAAATGAGTAACATAAGGAATAACAAAAGAATTAATGGACAATTTGGACAAATTATGCATCATTCGATAGAAGAAAGTTAATTTTCAGATAACATTAAAATAAAAATGCTATGTTGTTGATAAAAATTAAAAGTTATAATGAAAATGCCATTTGGTTATTTTATATTTGGTTATTTTATATATATTTATGTATTATATAACATATATGAATCATATTGCGTGTTATGTAACATTTGATTGTGCAAATAAATATAAGAATAACTTAAAATTAAAGCTAGAATTTGTGTTGCATACTTACTGTGTTAAAAAGACTTCATTTGGTGCTTTATCGTATATGGACGCATCGTAAGAGCTTCCTTAGTTATTACTGTGGTTTCATAATAGCAAGCAAATTGCTCAATTACCCTTGCTTGAATAGCATGAGAATTAAAGAATGATGATAATTCCTGGCTGGAATTACAAGGGAATCAACAGTACAAATGAATGACACGGACAAAACTGACAGTTAAATCATATAATATCAAAGAAAATGTCAACTTGTGTTGTGATATTTTATCAAGTTTTGATATCAGTTTTTATGCCGATATTTGCACTTCTACAGTTCGTGTTGATCCAATACTGCAAATGTGCGCAACCGGTTTGGTTTTAACATTAAATTATTTCATTTGCATTATATCAGGTTTCATTTTTTCACGAAAACCTTTAGTACAATCATTATTAACTCTGAGCAGAACGGAATATAATAACTGTGGTTACCACCCATGAAGGTCAACCAAGAATAATATAAAAAAAACTCGTAGAATTTTGTTAAAATAGTTTCTTCCTAAATTCAGTAATTTTCCTTATCTAGAAATAGTGAACACTTTTTTCTATTATTTGAAAGTCCTCATCAAGAGATTGTTTTTTTTAAATATATTAATTATCAAATAAAATTTATGATAATAATAATAATAATAATAATAATAATAATAATAATAATAATAATAATAATAATAATAATAATAATAATAATAATAATAATAATAATAATAATAATAATAATAATAATAATAAATAACAACCAACTGATACTGGTCTCTATACTTCTTCCGAAAGTTTTTGTGAATTCAAGTATAAAAGAAATATGATGAAGGGGTTGATTTATCGTGCATGGTCTTTGTCTTCTACTTTTAAAAATTCAGTAAAAAGTGTTGACATTTTGGTTGAATTGTTAATGAAGAACGGTTATTCAAAATCCTTTTTAGTAATTATGGTGAAAGAGACTGTTGACAAATTTATTAAAAATCCTAAGGATCCATGTTTGAGAAAATCTGGGTGTGATCTTGTTGAAGTGTGTGAGTCCGGTGAGTTAAATAAATTAAATAGTGTGAGCAAGGATGATGAGCCTAAATTTGTGTTAGTATTGCCGTACTCAGAAGGTTTTAAGGATTATAAAGTGAAGATAAGAAAGCAGTTAGGGAATTTAAACTATAGGATAGTGTCAACTTTATGGAAAGTACGCAATATGTTTATTAATAAGTCGAAATTAATCGTGAAAGGAATGTTTGATTGGCGTTATCTTATAATTAAATCATTGCCATTTATGTTTAACTATTTATTCAATAATAATAATAATAATATTAATAATAATAATAATAATAATAATAATAATAATAATAATAATAATAATAATAATAATAATAATAATAATAATAATAATAATAATAATAATAATAATAATAATAATAATAATAATAATAATAATAATAATGTAATAAGTCATATTTGCCCTAAGAATTGAATCAAATCAACATGAAGGCGATGATTTATGGATTCAATACGACAGAAAGGACCTGCCGAATTGCCGAAAGACAAACGAGCCCAAGACAAATGAATGGCAAACTCATAAATAATCCAAACAGAATTATAACCACCCAAATTAAGAAAAAAATATGAAAATATTGTTCCAAATTTAGACAAAATATGGTGTTGCTATTTATTTAAACAATTTATTTTTCCTGCTGCTTACCAACAAACTGTTTTGCAGCAAGTTTCTTTCGATTCTGTCAAATTGAGTTAGAACTTAAACAGTCTGACGTAGAGAAATGCAAATTCGCTTTCATAGAAATTTTATTGATGTGTTTTGTAAAACAATTTTTATCAGTAACGAAAAATAATTTTTTGATAATTTCTATTTTATTCAAAGTTTTGTGGTCATTGTAAAACATTGAAATTCTAACGACTAATGGATTGTATAAATAGAAATTCCCAATTACAACCACACAAATATGCAACCCACCCAGACCCATTGAGGATATTTTTGATTTAAAGTAATAAAAAATAAATATATATATTGGAATATTAAGAAAACATACACACGTTAAACAGCATTATTGTAAGGGTAGATTAATTCTATGAAGCTTTAATTTTTTTTAAGTAAAATGTACATAAAAGTAAAAAAATTATTCATATATCTAACTGTAATAATAATAATAATAATAATAATAATAATAATAATAATAATAATAATAATAATAATAATAATAATAATAATAATAATAATAATAATAATAATAATAATAATAATAATAATAATAATAATAATAATAATAATAATAATAATAATAATAATAATAATAATAATAATAATAATAATAATAATAATAATAATAATACAGGGGTTTTCATTATTATATTCTGATGTTTTCATAGTTATATTCCCATGTTTTCATTCTTATATTCCCATGAAATTGATATTATTTAAATTCATGACAAAATATATTTAATCATGTGAATATACAAATAATAGGTTATCCTTTCTTAATTAAATAAATAAATCGTTGAAACAAATTATTCAATAAAAATCTTAAAAACTTAATTAATTTTATAAATGGAGAGGAAAACAAGACAAACCGTAACTCGAGAATTATTTGATTTGGTTTGCACCTTATATGCAACAAATCGACATAGTATAGCTGAGATCAGCAGAATAGGAAGTCTAGAGAGAAAGACTGTCGGGAAAATAATAAGACAGCACGAAAATAATGAACCTTTTGTTCCTGCAGCAGAGAAAAGGTCCAACACAATCTTGACCAGAAACAACAATTTCTCAGAAGTAGAACAGACCATTTTCAACTCTTTTGCGATCGAAAATTCGCATGTTCAAAACGAGATCAAAAATATCATTCAAGAAAGACATAATGTGACTCTAAGCTTGCCTACAATCAGTTGAAAAATCAGAAAAATAGGATTGAGTAGAAAAGAGGTTGACATTAGAGAGAAATATTGATGCTCGAGCATCAAAATATAAATCAAAATATAATTTTTTTGGATGAAACTGGATTTAATCAACATTCACGCAGATATTATCGGTTATTCTTCTGGAAATGTTAAAGCATATGTGCAAGTGCGGGCCAATAAAGGCACTAATATAAGTTTAATGTGTGCTATTGGGTATGAAGGCGTGATAGCATATGAATATAAAACTGGTGCATATAACTTATAAAGTTTTATAAACTATATTACTGAGAAGCTATCGCCATATTTTAGAAGGTATCCTCATAAAATTTTGGTTATGGACAATGCGAGAATTCACAAATCTTCTACCGTATTGCGAACTTTTTTGGATTTGCAAATACCAATAAAATATCTTGTGCCTTATTAACCAGAACTTAACCCAATAGAAGAATTTTTTTCTATGATTAAATCACGTTTTCATGGTTTAGGATTAAATAACGCAGAAAGAACAATCGAAGTGTTTAGATGATCTATTAACAGCAGGAACGAATTATTCTAATCAATGTGAGGGTTTTTATCTGAATATGCGTAGGTGGCTAGATAAAGCTTTAAGAAGAGAAATGTTTATATAAATAAATATTTATACGCTTTATTTTTGTTTATAAATTGTTTTGATAGTTTTTTATTTATATAAATATTTAAATATAATGTTAACATTTATTTATTTTTATGGGAATATAATAATGAAAACATGGGAATATAATAATGAAAATGGATTATAAGAATGAAACATGGGAATATAGGAATGAAAACATGGGAATATAAGAATGAAAACATGGGATATAATGAAAACATGGGAATATAGAATGAAAACATGGGAATATGAATGAAAACATGGGAATATAGGAATGAAAACAAGGGAATATAATAATGAAAACATGGGATTATAAGAATGAAAACATGGGAATATAAGAATGAAAACATGTGTAATAATAATAATAATAATAATATTCACTAAATAATGGCATTGGTTTGAATATAGGTCAATCCAATATACGTTGAACTACAATATATTTTGACAGACTTACCAATAACCAGATATTATTGAAATTCAATAAATTGCTTCTCTCAAACAAGCTAATTCATTAATTTCTTAAAATTAAAAAAAAGTCATTTATAAATTGTGAAAACTTAAAAATTTGAATATAGAAAACAGAATTTAAATAATTTTTAAACTCTACCTGATGATGACAGTAATATAATGACAGAATATAATTTCTAAAAATTTATGAATTAGTTTGTTTGAAAAAAAAGCAATTTAAATCGAAATAGTTTGAATTTTAATTCTACCTGATGATGACAGTAAGTCTGTCGAAATATATTGTAGTTTAATAAATACTAATAATACTAATAATACTAATAATACTAATAATACTAATATAATAATAATAATAATAATAATAATAATAATAATAATAATAATAATAATAATAATAATAATAATAATAATAATAATAATAATAATAATAATAATAATAATAATAATAATAATAATAATAATAATAATAATAATAATAATAATAATAATAATAATAATAATAATAATAATAACCTGGCATCTGGCTCAACTAGATTCGAGGGGAAATCGAATTTGTTGCTTAGAATTTTAGAGTAGATATTCATTGGATTGTCGTCGAAAAATGGTGGATTTCTGAAATAATTTTGAAATTAAAATATTTGAATAAAAATTCATGTAATAATAATAATAATAATAATAATAATAATAATAATAATAATAATAATAATAATAATAATAATAATAATAATAATAATAATAATAATAATAATAATAATAATAATAATAATAATAATAATATTAGAGTCAGAGCTCTTTATTTATATTTCTATCAAACCAATATTCGGTAAAATCATTTATCTTTTTTGTTCAATTTTCATTGGATTGATGAGTTTATTCTTTAGAATTTCATTTATTTTATTTACAAAAATATTTTGCATAAAATGTTGACACTTAAACAAAGGAAGAGCCGAAAATTTGTGCTAAATAGGAAGAAATAATAATGTTTAGTGGAAATGAAATTCTTATTGAATTATATCAGAATAATTTATTTTATATTAAATTTATCTCATAAAACCGGAAAGATGCAGAAATGCGCTCCAATGAAATGATTACTGGAATCTCCAGGTGTGAAAATATAATAATTAATTTCTAAAAATTAAATTAAATTAAAAGAATATTTAATAAAAAATTTAAATATAAAACAATTGGGAATAAATTTGTAATTAATCAAAAAAAATCTTTTAATTTTTTACATAATTTTTGAAGAAAAAATATTTTGGAGCTGTGAGAAATGTTTTACCAAGCTTAATGCTGTTGAAGTTTAGATACAAGTGGAGATCAAATTATTAAAGGTATGACAGAACACAGTCACGAGGAAGATATGGCTAAGAGAGACGCTACAAAAACTATAAACCAACTGAATGGAAGGCCAAGTACCCCAATGAGAAAGGCTCACAGAATTGTCATGAAAAGCTACAGAAATGATAAGAAATATGATAAGATAAGAAATTCTTAAAATAATGATTCCCCTGATCACTATGTAATGGCTCCAAATTCCTATGAGAACAAATATCCCTAAACAAACTTTTAGTAGATGAAAGAGTTTTGTAAGAAATAATACCTGTCCATATCGTTTTCAAATGAGATTTTCTATATCCAAATGGGTAAGGATTAACTTATATAATAGAGCTTATTTGCCTCAGTTTCAATCTAGTCTACCCAATATAGTGTATGTTGAAGCAATGATGACTTGATTGCATTCAACTTCGACGTAACTTATCCCCATGATACTAGTCAGCCATAGGTTCAATTTCGTACGCACTATGATATACTGATCGTTTCGTTTGATAACACTATACCATCTTTCAGTGAACATTAGGGATTGTATACCGGTTTACCGGTAAATTGGCAAAAAAAACACTAGGTAAATTTACCGGTAAATTCGGTAAATTAAAAATCCTTGCTAGAAATTTTTATGTGTAAAATATCGTATTTATAAATACAGTCTTACCCCGGTTAACGTTGTTAAATGGTTCCAGAAAAACGCGATGTTAACCGAAACAACGTTATACGAAGCAATTATAATTAAGAAAAAAATTCGCAATTAAATAGATTTAAAAGATTAAGAGAATTTAAAAAAAAACGTTACAGCGAAGCCACGCAACGTTACAGTGGGGTATGACTATAACGGTGTACCTAAAAGTAAGAGTTACGAGTCCTTTACACGATTTACAAAAAGTTATAATTTTTATAAATAAATTACTTTATATTACATATTTTCTAAGTTAATTTGTTTGTATTTTGTGCGAGTTTTGAAAGCTAAGGTAAGTTTTTATTTTACTATTATGCTATTACATTTGATAATAACGTGCCACTTACCAAATCGAGTAACTCCATGTTCTGTAATATTTGACAGACCCTAATTTGGTTTTTTCGAATCAGGAAAACTACGATATTTGTCATATATCACCAATAAAGCAACAATAATCAAAAGTATTGTGGAAATACTTTCGATTATTATTGTTTATAGTCAGATTCAGTTAAATAATACTGATTTGGATACCAGTTTAGAGTCAGATAATAAAAATATTGACACTTCTACAGTTAATGTAGAAATGCCTATAAACCAGAAATTATACGATCTGATAAAACAAAAAATAGAATGCCAGGAAGGATCAGTTCCACAACAAAAAAAACAACAAAAAATGGCAATGTATTGTGAAAAAAGAATTGGAGTAATTCCGCCAAGAGAAAATACGAGGAAAATATATTCAAATGGTATATGATTATTTGATGACAATTCGTCCAACAAGTGTTGATTCAGAAAGGGTATTCTCGGGCTCTGGGTTATTTTGTACAAAAATAAAATTCAAAATTAGAGGATAGGACTTTAAATAATTTAAGTTTTTTGAGGAGCTATTTTTTAAAATATGTTAATAAATAGAAAACTATTAGTTGATAAAGCTATTTCTGTGTCATTATTATTTTTTTACTTTATTTTTATTTGTTTCTAAAATATTATTATAGTTTGTTTAGATTTATAATAATAAATTAATCTTCATATTTTTCATATTTTATATTTTTGAAATAAAAATCATGAAATAGAAATTTAAACTTGTTTTCTGACAACTTTATTTTATCTTTTAGAAAAAAAATTTTCTCGGTAATTTTATTTTCATTTACCGATTTACCGGTAAATGAAAAAATCGGTAAATTTACAATCCCTAGTGAACATCATAGTTCCTCTTTCATAGAAGCGCTTGTCTTTATCGGCAAATAACTCAACAAGATGCTGAACTTTATGCCATTGAAGGTGTTTTGAAGAGATCGAAACAAGTCGAAGTCTGATAGCTCAAAATCAGATAAGTAAGGTGGATGTGACAACACATCCCATTCAAATTACAATAATTTTTTACGGGTATTCAAACTTGTGTGTGACCTATCATTGTCCTGATAGAATAAAGCTCCTTTATGATTAACAAGCTTGGAACATTTTTGGATGATATATTCGTTCAATCTGTTCAATTGCCAACAGTACACATTATTAGTAGAAGCTGGGAAACTCGACACTTTTAAAATCTCACCACACTAAAGTAAAATATTTATCTGATGAATGTTTGCGTTCAATATCTTTGTGGGCAAACCATCAGGTCGGAACCAAGAGTGTTGGACTCACATTGTTGTACTCAATCCACTTCTCATCACAAATTTCCAGTAGCTTCAAAAGAGGAACATTTTCCTCGTGTTTAATGAACTTATCGCAGATTTTTATGTTGGCTGTCAAATGAATGATGAACTTTCAATGTTTTTGTTATTTTTATGTCATGTATTTTGATTTTGGCTCAATCAATGCCTTTCTTTTGCCAGCATAAAGCTCAATGGACCTCACTGACCAAGTAGCATTTTTGAGAACCAAATCACTTGCATGGAATTTCGTAAACCAATCGTTGGTACTGATATTCTTGCAGAGCATTGTAAAGGTAATTTTTACAAAATTTTTCACAAGCTTCACGTGCGTTCTTGCATTTATGGAATAAAAACAACTAAATATGGTGAAAAAGTTCAATCGTTCCATTAAAAAATGAAAAACAGGGTATCAGTGAGACATCATATATATAGAAAGTACTCTGCGTAATGAAATTGATGTAATTACTGTAAATTTTATCGAAAAATAATACAACGTAATAAAATAATCAAAAAGTATATAAATATTTTTTATATCACTTTAACATTATATTCTCTATTGAAAATAATATTAACATTTATTGATTAAAACAAAATTTTAAAATGAAAAAAAAATATTGATGTATTTCAATATAAAAATTAGTTACAAAAATAATAAAAAATATTCCATTTGGAATTCATAATAATAGTTATTCATTAAAACAAATTAATAAGTATCACAAAAAATGTAAAAAAAAATATTTCAGATATTCTAATCTGCGAAATCGGATTAAAATCAAAAAATATTCTTCAAAGGAACAATTCATAATATAAATAAATATTTGATTGAAATATTTAATATTATATTAGTTAAATTAATAATAATAATAATAATAATAATAATAATAATAATAATAATAATAATAATAATAATAATAATAATAATAATAATAATAATAATAATAAAAATTATCAAAACTTTAATTATTAATTTAAGATATCATAATTTATTAATACGATTATAGGCCTACCCCACAAGCATTTCAAAAATTAAAACACCAAGAGCCCACCAGTCGACTGCGCGATTATATCCTTTTCCTTGAATGATTTCTGGAGCTAAGTATTCAGGAGTTCCACACATTGTATATGTTCTTAAAATAATAATATTATTAAATAATTATAATTATAATTATATATGTATATATTAATAATATTCATAATGCATGAAAGATGTCACATTGTTTATCTTTATTTTACCCTGAACTGTCCATCATTAAGAATACGATAAATTACCTTATTAACATGGATATAAAACGAGGTCTTTCCCAAAAACAAGAGTTGTCTTTTATTTAGACCTTTCGATTGTTGGGCATTTCGTGCATGATTAGATACAGAATAAGGTGTTTAAAAATTATATATTTCATCTTATAATCAAGGTCGTCTTGTATACGGGCTAACACGGTACATAAAATGAAATATTTATTAGAAAGTTCTTAAGTTGGTTTTAAATATACAATATAAGGAACTCTGTCAAGAGTCTAAAACTATATAATATAAAACTTTAATATAGAAATCAAGAATTGATCGACAATTCCTTCCAATATAAAGATAAATAATAAAAGACAATCGACAAACACTGTTAAAGATTAATGTTAACTATTTCGGAATGGAATATGCCTAAAATGACTTTCAATTTTCTCAACGGTATATCCAAATCGGTAATAATGTGACTTTTGCCATAAAAATGATATGAGGCTATCACTATATAATGATTTGTTCCATACTCAACAGTAAAATCCTTTCTTGGAATATGTTTTATACAATCCTATATAATTAGTAACTTAGGAATTCGGTTCAATTATTTATATCATATACTGATGAGAGCCAAATGCTCGAAACTAGTCTAGTATTGGGATTTGCACTGGGTATCACAAAGCTTATAATGTTTATATTATTTTAATGTTAGACATCCGTAAAAAAAATTTACACAATTTTAAATAAAATTGTGGTTCAAAATTAGACGAGAACAATAAAACGAAAAAACGTAATTAATCATAAAGCACAAAGTGCTTTGGAATTGAAAAGAGAAAAGAAGGGAACAAAAAATCGATTTATTCAGAAACCAGCTGTGGGAGTTATAAAAAAATAGAACAACTTGAAACAACAGTGAAAAGCGAAATTGATATTTGATAAACAGCTGTCGATTGACATAAGTGACCAGAGTATAAATATAAAAACAATATCATCTGAAGTCATTGTCAAATTCAGAAGGCATTCTAACCAGTTTATTTATTTCAAGTTAAAATATCACATTCAGTAAATGATATTTGTTTTATCCTGTGGGTTTAATAGTTTAAATAAACGAACACAAAGTACTGTAATCTGCTTTCGTGTTCCCTGGAAGTCCCATAGTCATCCCGCTTACTTATCCTATTCTTTGTGTTAAATTTGCGATCGTTGTGCCGCATAGGAGCCAATGATTGCTTGCAGGCTGAGACAAACAGCAGGGATTATCAAATCCATATATTGCATTTTATCTTTATATTTTGTTAATTCACTAATAAACGTTTTTGAAGATAGAAGTTGGTTTTGTTTTATCTAAACTTTAAATTACACGCAACCAACTAAATATTTATATTTATATTTAAATTAACATTCTATTTATTTTAGGAGTCTAGTGTTAAAATTAGTAACCCCCATATTTTGGATCTTAACAATTTGAATATATTTTTATATTTTATCTACATTGTTTTTCATCATTACAAATAATACCGCTTTACATCAATGTTAATTCATGTTTAAGCAAAATTAAATATTTTCGAATGGTTTAATGAAAAACATACCAGTGAAAGAGAGGATTAAAATGTGGACAGTTTTAGACATTAACAAAGTAGGTCCAGTGGACAAATTATTGAGGCGACCATATCTTCACAAAATAAAACGTAAAAGACTTAGTAAATAATAAATATCAAAATCTGGGAGCCAAATCACGTTCGTTGATCTTTGTTCACTGAACTCACCAAGACTTTCTATCGAAAATAAACCTTCTCTAATTATTAATTACAGAAGAACCTCGATTATCCGAATCAATTGGGGATGAAGAAAATTCGGATAATCGAAAAGCCCACAATTGACAATAAAAGACATGTAAATATAATATCTTCGGCCTTTACCTTTTCACTTTACCTTTTTATATCTGCGATATTTATTAGACAAAAAACAACCCGAGTCGCCGCATTTCAAAGCATTGATTATATCCAATTTGTCTTTTAATGGTAGTACAACACGTTTTCTTTTAGATGTCATATGGTGTATATTTTTAAAATATTTTAAAATAAGATGCATTTGTATTGAATTTAATAAACTTTAATAATAAAATTAATAAAATTTAATAATAATTTAATATTCATAATCAAAGAATTGTGTAACAATGCATATTGGATCCCCAGGGAATATCCAGTTAGATCAGTACTGTGGAAATGACGGAATTTAACAGAAATCGTTATAAATAGGTGGGACTATGTTTTATTATACCTCAAAATATACTATAGAGTATACGACATTATATCAAATGAGAAATTATCGAAACAAAAAACAATCCGGATAATAGAGGTTCTACTGTATCTCTAAATACAAATGTCTTTTAAATTTAAAGTCTCAAAGCTTAATTTTATGGATTTGATGAAGAAATATCCTTAGAAAATAAAAAAGAAATTTTTAAATATTAAAGAAATCACCATTTATTGTTTAAGAACGAAAAGAAAATCGCGTGGGAAATACGCCCTCAACCTATTTGGGAAAATATATTATATCCCTACACAATCTGGCAATGGGAATGTTACGCCCACTATTACAGACAAATAAATTATTAAGTATTACTGATATTACGATCTTGTGATTTAAATTATTTTACATATCATTTTATGTTTAAAATGATTTTTCTGTCCTTTAATTAATTACCTGATGTTTCTACAAGTTAATTAATTGTGGCTGGGATGTTCAGCCTAAATTTTACGAATTATCCATCACCAAGTAGCCGTTACCAGTAGAATGTATACGGCAAGGGAAATTACGGTGAACTAATTTCTTAACATTAAAACAACTGT
>CAUHTR010007432.1:94287-164052 GCA_959609185.1 Schmidtea polychroa | reverse complement strand
TGAAGTACACGGTTATAATTTTGAAGGAATCCAAATAAGTGTTTAATTCAAAATAACCTTCAAATTTTTTAGATTTATAAAGTTCAGCTCTTTTATAGTAAGCATAATTTATATCTAAACCATCTTTATCTAAATCCCCTTTATTAACATCAGGAATCCAACCTGTTAATTCACCATATTCGTTTTTATAATCACAACCAGTCAAAATAAAATTTAACATTGTAGAATATACTCCTGGATGTAAAACAGTTTCAATTTCTGATGATCCTAGTTTTAATCTCATGTTGGAGAATAAATTTGGAAAGAAATTATTTTCTAGGGTTATATCTTTGTTTGCTTCAATTTCTAATTCAATTTTATAATATAATTTGGCATTACAAATATCTATTGGGTTTGATGTTTGAAGAGATTGAAAAACTATATCACCCCTACGATTTAAGTTTGCAATAGATCCTGAAGTTGGCGAGATTTTTAAAATATCATTTTTCTTGATTTCATGAGTAAATTCTTTATTATAATCAAGATTTAATTTATTTTTTTCTTGAATTTTAAGATTTATATTATTCATTTTTATAATAAAAATTTAAAAAATGACAAAAATCCGAACTCCGATAGCGCAGTGGGCTAGACTGGCACAGTGGTTCAAATGCTAGCGGTTCAAATCACGTCTGAGGTTAGTTTTTTTTTCAACATAAAATAATATTAAAAATTTGAAAATAATATTGAAAAATGGTGTGGGTATCTTAGGAAATAAATCTTGTTTATTTTATTTATTTATTTATTAATTAATTAATTTTTAAACATAAATATGAGAAAAAAAATATTGAAACGGGTGTGGTGGCGAACCGGCAATTATCGCCACCAGTCTTTCGAACACCCCCGGATCGATTCTATAATGTGCACATTTATTTCTTGGTTGTTTTCGGACCTCTTTCGGATTCGCTTTCGAATTCATTTGTACTTTCGAGCAGCACACTTAAAACGCCGATGAAATCGACTTCGTGAGCGAGAAGCGAATAATAAGGTGTGCTGCTATTATCGAATTGATTCTGATATATAAGTCTGGCCAGCTTGTATATTGGAAGAGATTTGATAAACGAAAGAGGTTGAAATAAAAAAAAAAAAAAAAATGATCCGGATCAAAAAAAACTGTTGAGAGGACAGTGAAAAAAAAAAAAAAAAAAAAAAAAATACCACTGTCCTCTCAGAGCAGTTTTACTATTTTCATAAAATTTTTTATTCTTCAAGATTAAGAAGAATTATAAATTAGTCAAATAGCAACTTGCTAGTTGACATCCTCAAGTAGTGTGTATCTATCCCTAACGACCGCAAGCCGACAAACGTTTTTCATAGTTTTATCAGTATTTTTTTTCCCTGTTTTATTAACATTTTGTGTTGTTTTTTTAATATTTTTGTTGTTTTTTAAGTTTTTATTTTGAAAGCAAAATGTCTTCGGAATAAAGAAATTAAAAGATATAGGTTTTTAAGGTTTTAAGTGTTTTTTTTACGTTTATGAAGGAAAAATAGGTATAAAACGGGATAAAAATAGGTATAAAACATGAAAACAGTTGGGAGGCTTGTGGTCGTTAGGGATAGATACACACTACTCATCTTGGTGGAGAACATTGGATAGCTATATATGTGAAACCTAGTAATATATTCGTATTCGATCCTATGGGTTTCTATTATCCTGCTTTGTTGATATCAAAACTTCAAACAATTGGGAAACCTATTGTATATAATAAAACTATGTTTCAAAGTCCATTGACTCAAACATGTGGTCAACACTGTTTGGCATGGTTGTTGTATAAAGAATTTGATGGTTAATAAATGTATACTGTATGATTTTTATTTGTTGACTATTTTAATTATTTGTTAAATATTATTATTATTATTATTATTTGTTAAATATTATTATTTTATGTTTAAAATTATTATAAAAATTATTATAAAAAATTATTATAAAATTATTATAAAATTACATGTTCAGTGCATGCACAGTGCAAAGTAACAAAGCACTGAGTAATAAAGACATGTAAAGGTCATTATTTCATCATGGTTTGTATAAACAAACATGTAGTGTCTTTTCCTATCCTATCTCTATTTTCATTGGTCGGTTAATAAAACCTGTAATATCTCTCTTATATAGTCTACACTTTCATTTTTTCATCACTTTTAAAAATCTATTAACAATATTTAACAACATGAACAACAACAATATTCAAAGAGTTGACGGAAAGATCGTTGGAGGAATTAATGGTAAATTTATTATTTTATTATTTTATTATTTTTAATATGATTATTAGGTACTAATCAACAAATTAAAATGAATATCGACGGACAAGCTGTAGACATGAATAGAATAAATGGTAATAGTTTACTCTTATTATCATTATTATTTTTATTATGCTTTTAGATGGAAATGTAATAAATACTTCTGCTGGTGCTGATGCTGGAAAATTTCTTTCGAAAGGACGAAAATGTAAGTATTTATTTATTTATTGTTATAAGTTTTTAAGTTTTTTAAACAATATTAATAATAATAATAATAATAATAATAATAATAATAATAATAATAATAATAATAATAATAATAATAATAATAATAATAATTAAAAGAAGATTATAAAGAAACTTATGAAAAGAAGATTTATTCATGAAAAGAAGATATTTTAAAAGAAGATTTATTTATGATGATTTTGAAAGGAATATTCATGAAAAGAAGATATTTTAAAAGAAGATTTATTTATGATGATTTTGAAAGGAATATTTATGAAAAGAAGATTTATTCATGAAAAGAAGATTTATTTATTTATTTATTTATGATAATTTTGAAAAGAAGATTTATTTATGATGATTTTGAACATTATAATTAATAACTTTTATATATTATTTATGAAAATAAAATCTATTTTAGAAAATGAATTATTTATTTATGAAAACGAATTAAATTATATATTTTATAATATTTTTTATAATATTTTTTATAAGATACTATTTAAAAGACAATTTTGAATAATATCTTACGAAAAATATCTTAAACTTTAAAAATGATTATTATCTTAATATTTTTTAAACATTTTATGATAAAAATATTTTCATAGGTTTGAAATACCAAAACTTTTGTAATAGTCAATATCATAATGACTGCGATGATATAATGGAAAGATATTATAGTCATAAATATAACGGTGTCACCTACATCCTATGCCCTAAATGTGAGGTTATTGAAGTTATAACGTATAAGGAATTTTATAATAAGCATAGACTCCATCTCCAACAATTTAAACCTTCTAAGAAGTCTCTTTTCTATAGCTTATATGAATCGTTTGTTAACAATAATAATAATAATAATAATAATAATAATAATAATAATAATAATAATAATAATAATAATAATAATAATAATAATAATAATAATAATAATAATAATAATAATAATAATAATAATAATAATATCAACAACAACAATAATATCAACAACAATAATAATAATAATATCAACAACAATAATAATAATATCAACAACAATAATAATGTCAACAATAATGATAATAATATCACCAACAATAATACTAACAACACCAATAATAATGATATAAACGAAATAACTAAACTAAAAGATCAAGTAAATAAATTAAATGATCAAATAAATAATCTAATTAATATGAATAAAAGAAAAAATAATGAAAAAATAAATTCAATACCAAGTAAAAAATCTAAAGTTATTGATGTAATTACAATAAGTGATGATGATGAAATAATCAACATAAGTGATGATGAAATTGATAATAATAATAGTAGTAGTAATATTTATTATAATAATGGTAATAATAATAATAATATTAATCAAATAGGTTATGGTGTCGTAGATGTCACCAGTGATTTAAATAATAATCATATTATATTAAAAATGGACGTTTCGTCTTTAGATTTAAAAACGGTCTCTGTACCAGACATTTATTCAAACTTTTTTGATCACGACCCAAATTTTTGACATTTCATGCCAAAAATTTTATTGCGACCCACATGACAAAGATTAATTTTAAAATAAATGTTTATTTAATGAGAATAACTCTATTTAACTCTAGTTATTCTAGTCATCGCGACCCACCAAAAATTCTTTCGCGACCCATAGTTTGAGAAACACTGTAATAAATAAATTAAATTTATATGTAAATAAATTAAAATCATGTAAAATTCAATTTTGTCTAAAGGTGGAATTTATAAAAGATGATGAGTTACAATCTTTTGTAATCTCGAATTCCGCCCGAGTTTGGAGCGATACATTCATTGACGAAGGTATTGCTCGTTTAAATGAAAAAATAATTAAAATTAATGAGAAAGGTAGTAATTGGACTATCAATAAAATAGAATACATAAGCTTTGTTCTGACTAAATTTGCTGAAATAAGTCGGTTAAGTGGTAGAAGTTTTATTGAAACCCCAAAATCTTTAAGAAACTTAAGCTGTCTCGTTAATGTAGTTAATAATGACCACTTCTGTTTTTTGTATAGTTTCTTGTCAATTATTAAATATGATAGTATAAATAGGCAATATAGAAATCGTCCTAATTCATACAATCTTTTTGAAATTAAATTTGATCCTAATGATATGCCGATGAAACTATCAAATATAAGTAAATTTGAACAACAAAATCCGGGTTATAGTATTAATGTTCTTACTTATAACGAAAAGGCTTTGATTGACATTTCCGATGAAGATGCAGTTATGAAACATCCCTTTATTGATATAATATACAGGAGTAAGATAGTAGGAGCCATACCTATCAATTTATTATTAATCGAAAAGAATGATAATTATCATTATCTTGGAATCACAGACCTAAATAGATTCCTTAATTGTAGGAATAGTTCAATCCCTCCTGTTAGGATTTGTAGTCAGTGGTGCCCTAGATGTTTAAACGGTTTTAGAAATGATGACGCTTTTAATAGACATAAGGGTCTTTGCGATAAAAATCAGCTTGGTACTACCTTGTACACATTGCCTAAAAATAAATATTTAGAATTTACTGATTGGAGTAAAACAGTTACTCCTCCCTTTGTTATTTACGCTGACTTTGAGGCTATCTTACCTAAAGACACTCGCTACTTTCAACGCCATCTGCCTATTTCTGCCGGTATGCTTTTTATTAATAATTTTACGGGCGTAAAAATTTATAAGTCGTTCACCGGTTTAGATTGTGTCGATCAATTTCTTACTGAAATTGAAATGATAGGGAAATATATTGTAACTCCTTATTATTATAAAAATTATCAAAAGAAAATGATAATTACAGATGAGCTACAATTAATGTTTGAAAACAGCACATCATGTTATTTGTGTAATAAGCCTTTAGTTAGTCCAGTTAGGGACCATGATCATTTTACCGGTCTATATCTGGGTGCCGCTTGTACAACTTGTAATCTGTCGAGGCAAATTAGACATACCCTTCCTGTAGTATTTCATAATTTATAGGGTTATGATCTGCATCATATCTTGAAATTTGGCCTTTCAAAATATCATTCATGGAATATTAGTTGTATTCCTTTAACCAGCGAGAAATTCCTTAGTCTTTTTGCTAGGATTGACTCATTAACTGTTAAATTTATAGACTCTTATCAATTTGTCAGCGAGTCTTTAAATAATGCTGTCAAAACTTTATCATCTTTACCCTTGACCGAGTCAGAATTTCAGGGTACAATAATAACTGCAAAGG
Organism: Schmidtea polychroa; assembly: GCA_959609185.1. Lineage (NCBI taxonomy): Eukaryota > Metazoa > Platyhelminthes > Tricladida > Dugesiidae > Schmidtea > Schmidtea polychroa. Next base: position 158,334 of record CAUHTR010007432.1, on the reverse strand, counting down.
GAATTTTTCCTTATGATGCCGCAACTTCATTAGAGGTTTTGCATAACACTCATCAGTTACCTCCTATTTGGAAAGATGTGACTCCCGCTGAATATGAGACAGCTCAGCGAATTTGGGTTGAAACTTCATGTACTTCACTTTTCGATTACATGATGGTTTATTTAAAACTTGATGTTTTCCTTTTAGCCGATTTTTTCCAGCAATTTAGAGCTAAGTCCATTGCTCATAACCGACTAGAGCCATTAAATTTCTTAGGGATTCCAGGTATGTCTTGGAATTCAGCCTTATTAACTTTAAACTCTCCAATTGAGCTCCTCACCGATATGGAGATGTATAACTTTTTCGAGAGCGGTATCCGTGGCGGACTAACTTTTGTAAATAAACATTATGTAAAAACAGACCCGGATACCGCTTTGCTTTACATAGATATAAATAATTTATACGGTTGGGCTTTAAGTCAACCATTACCTTGCAGTGACTTTGAATGGGTTACTGATGATAATTTATTAAATAATATAATTGTTGAATGCACAACGGTAGATTTAGATCTGCTTGATTATGGTTATACCATAGAAGTGGATTTAGAAATACCGACGTCAATTCACGACAAACTGGACGATCTTCCCGTTGCAGTAGGTAGTTAGGAGCCTACGGGAACAATAGGGGGGGGGGGGAAGGGGGGTAAAAAATGTTGCAAACTTTTGATTGCATAACTTTTTCCGTAGACATTTTTTGATTACATAATTGTTGCCGTAATGCCCAATGTTTTCTGGGATTTTAAATACAAAATTTTTTTTCAATAAACAAGCCAAGGATAAATATTATTTGGGTGGGTCTCCTTGGTCCTGAGAATTTCAATAGAAAAAGGTAGTCTTCAATAAAAAAGCATGGATTTTTCATACAATAGTGAGGGGATCTTCTTGGTCATGAGAATTTCAATAGAAAAGGTGGTTTACATTAAAAACGCATAGTAAATTTTTAAAATAAAGCAAATTATGGGTCTAAAATTTAAAAATAAAGTAAATGATGGGTCTAAAAAATTTAAGTAAATCAGGGTTCAGATTTTTTTTGAAATAAAGTAAATTATGGTCTAAATAAGTAAATTATGGGCTAAGATTTTTCAATTAAAGTAAATTATGGTCAAAATTTTAAAATTAAAGTAAATTAAGGTTCTAAAAATTAAATTAAAGTAAATAATAGTCCAAATTTTTAAATTAAAGTAAATTTAGGTTCTAAAATATTAAATTAAAGTAAATAATTGTTCAAAATTTAAAATTAAAGTTAATTAAGGGCTCAACTAAGTAAATTATGGTTCAAATTTTTAAATTAAGTAAATAATGGTTCTAAAAAAATTAAAATAAAGTAAATTAAGGTCCTAAAAAATTAAATAAAAGTAATGAATGGGCACAAATAACTAAATTAAGGTTCTAAAAAATTAAATTAAAGTTAATTAAGGTCCAAATTTTAAAATTAAGTAATCAATGGTAAAAAAAATTTTAAATTAAAGTTAAATAAGTAAATTAAAGTAATAATTTTTAAATAAGTAAATTAAAGTAAGATTTTAAAATTTATTAACAAAAAGTTGAAATAATAGAAGGTGTTTGAGAATTGAAATTTTTTAATGAAAATTTTAATGAAATAATTTTTTAAGTAATTTTAGATGGAAATTTTTTATGGAATAATTTTTAAGATAATTTTTAACGAAAATTTTTATGAAATATTTTTCAATGATAATTTTTAATGGAAATTTTAATAGAATAATTTTTTTTTTTAATAATAATAATAATAATAATAATAATAATAATAATAATAATAATAATAATAATAATAATAATAATAATAATAATAATAATAATATTAGTAATAATATATCAACCAAATACTATACAACACATAAAAAATTAACTAAACACATAAAAATAACTAGACACATAACAAAACATATAAACATTAACTAAACACATAAAAATGAACTAGACACATAACAAACATAAAAATTTACCAAACAAATAACAAATGTATAGATATAAACTTTTATTTAATAAAATTAGTCCTCATCGGACAAAATAACGTCATCGATATCGATGTCATCTTCATTAAATTCTTCCTCATCTTCTCCAAAATCTTCATTAAATTCTTCCTCATCTTCTCCAACATTTTCATCAAATTCTTCTCCAACATTTTCTCCAATATTTAATTCACTTAATCTTACATGCCCATATGCAAGACTAGTATTTTTCCCCACCCAAACCCTTTTGTCGTCTTTGTTTGTTAGTGCTATTTTTGTGTTTTTAATTGTAAAAATTTGATGATTTTTGCTTGTTATTTTAGTCTGAGGAACCGAAAAAATCTGGTTAGTGTTATAACAATCCAGGTATGACTGATGTTTTATGTCACTACCTTTCAATGTTACACCTTTAGCCTTTTTTGTTTCCTCATCACCCAACAAGCTATAACATTTAGGTCTAAGAAAAACCCATTCCTTATATTTAAGACCTTTATTCTCGTCTTTGAACTTTCCAATGACTGAATCAAGGTTCTTACTATATAAGGAATGACAACTATTGTAATTGGAAGTATCTAATAAATTATCTCGAATCATTGCAGGTAAAAGAACCTCGAGTTTACAGTTAATGACTTCGAGGAAAAAAGAATCTGTATCACCTGCAACGATATTAATTTTACAATTAAACTCATTGCGAAATGATTCCAGATCCTTATATTGCAATTCATACATTCTAAGTTTAGATAGATCAAGTACAGATTGACCAATGTAACTTGGTCTATCTAAACATATAGAATCTGAATTCAATAATGCCGCGATTAAATTATCGTCTATTTTAATAGATTTTTTAAAAGTTGGCTTCGAAGAATATTTAACTAATTTATCGGCTGTTGTACAAAGACGAAGATTCATTCTTCTCTTTAAATTTTCAACTGTTTTGCCGTATAAACTGTTATTTAGCAATTTATAATAATTTTTATCTAAGTTATTTATGCTTTTTGACCTTAATTCTGTATTTGTATCTATATATTTTTTAAAAATTGGAGATTGCTTAAATCTTACACCCCTATTTACACGTGTTACTTTAACACCAAGTTCCAAATATAATTTTAATAATCTCCAATGAATCACATAATTAGATTTTGGAAGATGAGTTAATAATAATTTTTCAACCTTAGACCCAGCAGGTTTCATTTTTTCAGCAGCTACAGGGAAATCATCCAACTTATCATGAAGCTCAGAAGGAATTACAAGATCAACTTCAAGAGTGTATCCATAAGACAAAGATTCAAGATTTAAATTCCTACATTCATCCATTATTAAATCAAATCCATCAAGAACCCAACTAAATTCGCCACAAGGTAATGATTGACTTAAAGCCCAACCATAAAGATTATTAATATCTATATATAGTAACTCGGTGTTCTCGTCGGTTTTTACGTAATGCTTATTCACAAAAGTAAGACCACCTCTTATTCCACCCTCATAAAAGCTAAACATTTCGTTTTCAGTTATGAGCTCAATTGGTTCATTTAAAGACATTAATGCAGAAGACCAATACATACCTGGAATTCCGAAATAATTCAATGGTTCCAATCTATTGTGAGCAATGGATTTCAACCTAAACTGATGAAAGAAATCAGCCAAAAGAAAACAATCAAGTTTTAGGTAGATCATCATATAATCTAATAAAGTTACGCAATTAGTTTCTACCCAAATCTCCTGAGCTTTTTCATACTCAAGCTCAGTGACACCTTCCCAGACTGGTGGTAATTCATAAGTAGTTTGGAGAATATCTAAAGAAGTGGCGAAATTATAAGGGAAGATTCCTTTTTCAGAAACTATAGTACCAGAAAAAGCAGAATTAGTAAAAGGCAAAGAATTCAAAGTTTTGACTGCTTTAGCTAAAGAATCATTGACAAATTGATAAGAATCAATGAATCTTAAGCTAATTTTGCCTAAATGAGCAATCAAAGAAATAAATTTTTCAGTCGTTATTGGGATGCAACCTAAAGTCCAATTTTTAAATTTATTTAATCCATATTTATGTATATGATGCATATCGTATCCCTTCAAGTTATGAAATACGATAGGCAAAATTTTATTTATTTTCCTATTTATGTTACATGTGCTACAAGCTGCACCCAAGTATTTCCCCGTAAAATGATCGTGATCTCTAACAGGATCGACGATAGATTTCAAACAAAGATAACAAACGGAAGCACTAAGAAATTGATGTTGTTCAATTTTCGTTAATTTAATCATAGGTTTCCTACCCATTTTATAATAAAAAGGAAGAACCTTATTTAATGCTATATCCTCTATAGCACTTAAAAAACTCTCGACGCAATCTAAACCTATGAATTGTTGATATGATTTAGATCCGTCAAAGTTATTTACAAGTAAAAGACCAGCAGATATTGGCATGTGTCGTTGGAAATGAAGATTATCAGAAGGTAAAATAGCCTCAAAATCGGCATAAACTACAAAAGGAGGAGTTACTGTTTTCGACCAGTCAGTAAACTGCAATAATTTATTTTGAGGGAAAGTGTAAAGAGTTGTTCCTAATTGATTACGTTTACATAATATTTCATGTTTTTCCAGTGCGTGTTTATACCTAAACCCATTCAAACACCGATGGCACCATAATGATTGTATGCGTGTAGGACAAGTAGTGTTTATGTGGCAATTCAGTAACCTATTTAAATTACTTATAGCAACGTAATGGAAATTGTTTCCTTTATTTAATAATAGTAAATTAATTACAGTTCCATTTAAAACTTTGGAACGATGTATAATGTCTAAATGTGGATGTTTTAAAACGTAATTATCTGTTAATTGTTTGCTATTGTCATAAGAAAAAACATTAATTATTAAGCCGGGATTTTTGGCCTCAAATTTTCTAATGTCTTTTAATTTCATGGGTAAATCTAATGGATTATATATTAAGTCTGATAAATTATAACTGGATGTCCTATTTCTATATTGTCTAACAACCTCATCATATTTTAAAATAGCTAAAATGCTATATAAAAAACATGAATCATCGGTGTTTTTTATATTAATTAAACAATATTTATTTTTTAGACAAGTAGGTAGTTCAATGAAACTCCTACCACTTAATCTACTTAACCTACTTATTTTTGTTATAGTGAAGTGGATTTCTGTTATTTTTTTTATAATCCAACTACTTCCTAACTCTGTAATATTAGTTATTTTCTCATTTAGTTCCCTAATACCTTCATCAAAAAATGATGCAGTTAAAGGTTTTGCGTAATTGGAGATATTATTAACCTTTATTTCCCCATCTTTTTCAAATTCGATAGTTATTCCGAATTGAATTTTGACGGAGCCTAATTCGTTAATAATATCTCTCAATTTTATAATTAATTGTTCTGGAAATATTATTTCCTTTATATTTAAGTCGCTAGTATTTAAACTTAATATTTGATGGGTACCCCTTAGATCTTTCTGTATTATGGGAACATTACCCCCTATTTGTATTATATTTAATCCATCCCAAGAATCAAAGGAATTGAATAATCCGACCTTGGATTCAACAACTAATCCGACCTGGGATTCAACAAAAGGCAATCCAACCTGGGATTCAACAACCAATCCATCATTGGATTCAACAAAAGACAATCCAGCCTGGGATTCAACAACTAATCCGACCTGGGATTCAAAAGAAGAAGTATCTAATTTAATTTTTTTATTTGTATTATTTTTTTCTATAGTTGAGGGTCTTTTAAAAACACTATCTTTTTTAAAATTAAACCTATCTAAATGATTTTTATGTTTATTATAAAAAACGCTATATGTTACAGGGTCACTAGTCTTACATACGGGACATATAAAATATGTTTTATTATAATATTTTTTCGTGTAATAATTCTCCATTATAGAATGGCAATTATTATCATGTTCTTTCGATGAACAATAATTTGGATAAAGTATACCTATAAAATAAAAATTTAATAAAAAAAATATATATATAATTTAAATGAAATATTTTAATAAATGTTTACGCAAAAATTTACAAATTTTATTTACTAAAAAATAAAAATTTACTAAATTAAAAATATTAACATTTAATTAAATAAAAAATTATATTAAATTTCCTTTAAATTATATAAAAAAGTAATCAATACTTACATTGTAAATTTTCATTTCGATTTATTGACACATTGACATAATTTTTCTCTTTATTCGTATTACCTAAATTATTAATTAATTAAATCAATAAATTAAAAATTATGTTTACTTTTTCTTTTCAAATTTCCTTTAATCTTCGATTTTAAATTGTCTTCATTAATATTATCTAAATTAATTAATAAATTAATTAATAAATTAATTAATAAATAAATTAAAATTTACCAAATTCCTGAATTTTTTCTCGAACATTCATAACGTTTTCTATTAAAGAATTCATTTTTAAAGGTTAATTATTTGTTAAATGTGAATAATGATTGATTATTGTTTATAGATTATTATTGTTTATAGATTATTATTGTTTATAGGAACAAATTCTAACCAATCAAAATCAAGGAAGGGTAGAGAAAAAATATATTACGTTGCGGTATTTTAAAATTAAAATTTATTTTAAAAACACATTTTGACGTTAAAGTAGAGTTATGTAACAAAGACATAATAAACTTATTATTTACTACAAATATTTCACCTATCAAATACCTAACTAGAGATGATATATATTGATTGTTCATAAAAGCAAACTTAATCATAAATTTCTGTATATTATTTTGTAAATTATTTCTGTAAATTAAATTTTGTATATTATTTCTGTAAATTATCAAGTAAATTTAAAATTCTTGATAAGGTTAACTGGTTTCTTAGCTTATGTTTTTTTAAAAAAGTTCATCAATGTGTAAATATTCTTAGAAAATTATTGAAAAAAATTATTTAGTCAAATGCATTACAAAGTCATCTAAAATTAAACCAATTACTTAATTATTAACATAACAGTCATTAAAAAAAATTAATTTTTATTTAAAATTTAACAAATTATCAAGAAATTCAATTAAAATCATCATTAAAGCTTTAAATTTTTTAATAAATCAACATGAAATTCTTAGAAAATAATTGAAAAAAAAATATTATTACAAAGTCATATCCTATCACGTGATTATTAACCTAACTGTCATTAAAAATAATTTTTATTTAAAATTAAAAAACCAATCAATAAAAATGCATCCAATTATCAAGAAATTAATTAATAAAAATGCATCCAATTATCAAGAAATTAATTAATAAAAATGCATCCAATTATCAAGAAATTAATTAAATTTATCTTAGAACTAACTTAAAATTTGATAAAAATTCACAAAAACCATCAACTCTAAAAAAAAATTACTAATGAATACCTTAAACACAAAAATTTATCTAAATAATCTTTCAAATTAATTCATTAAAATTGAAGACAACACGCTCTATTTCGTCATTACATTCAATTAAAATTAAATAAAACAAGATAAGAACTTTGATAAAAAATATTATTCTAAAATGGTAAGAATTAACACTGTAGTGTTAAATGAAAAGGTAATTATTCTTTAAATCTAATTATAATTATAATCATAATTTTCTTTAATTTAACTCTTTATTTACTTAATTTAGTCATTGTTTACCGAATATAGAAGTTTAAAATATAGACCATTGATTACTTTAATTTAAAAATGTATCCCTTAATTTACATAATTTCCATCTAAAATTATTTCAAAAAATTTTTTTCTAAATTTGTCATTGAAAAATATTTCATAAAAGTTTTCATTAAAAATTATCTTAAAAATTATTAATTTAATTTACTTATTTAAAATATTACACCATTGATTACTTAATTTAAAAATTTGGACCTTAATTAACTTTAATTTAATTTTTTAGAACCTTAATTTACTTTAATTTTTAATTTTGACCCTTAATTAACTTTAATTCAAAATTTGGACCTTAATTTACTTTAATTGAAAATTTTAGACCTTAATTTGCTTATTTATCTTTAATTTACTTAAGTTTAAAAATATATACCATAATTTACTTTAATTTACTTAATTGAAAATTTTAGACCTTAATTTGCTTATTTATCTTTAATTTACTTAAGTTTAAAAATATATACCATAATTTACTTTAATTTACTTAATTGAAAATTTTAGACCTTAATTTACTTAATTGAAAATTTTAGACCATAATTTCATGTAAAATTTTAGACCATAATTTACTTATTTGAAAATTTTAGACCTTAATTTACTTAATTGGAAATTTTAGACCTTAATTTGCTTATTTATCTTTAATTTACTTAAGTTTAAAAATATATACCATAATTTACTTTAATTTAAAATTTAAATTATGGTCTAAAATTTTAAATTAAAAAAAAATCTGAACCCTGATTTACTTAAATTTTTTAGATCCATCATTTACTTTATTTTTAAATTTTAGACCCATAATTTGCTTTATTTTAAAAATTTACTATGCGTTTTTAATGTAAACCACCTTTTCTATTGAAATTCTCATGACCAAGAAGATCCCCTCACTATTGTATGAAAAATCCATGCTTTTTTATTGAAGACTACCTTTTTCTATTGAAATTCTCAGGACCAAGGAGACCCACCCAATTAATATTTATCCTTGGCTTGTTTATTGAAAAAAAATTTTGTATTTAAAATCCCAGAAAACATTGGGCATTACGGCAACAATTATGTAATCAAAAAATGTCTACGGAAAAAGTTATGCAATCAAAAGTTTGCAACATTTTTTACCCCCCCCTATTGTTCCCGTAGGCTCCTAACTACCTACTCGTTGCCGCTGAAAAGATGTGTGTACCGGGTTCAAAAATAGAGAAGCTGTTGCTTACACACAGCCCCAAGAGGAACTACGTTCTTCATTGGAGGCTTCTACAAATATTTATTAAATTAGGTGTTAAAATATCAAAAACACATGTAGCAATTAAATTTAAACAAGATAAAATTTTCAAAAATTATATTAACACAAATACGGCGTTACGAGCAGCGTCGACAAATAAACTCGATAAAAATTTTTATAAATTATTAAACAACAGTCTTTACGGCAAGACTGTTGAAAATCTTAAAAAACGTATTAATTTACGTCTGTGTAATTCTTCACAGAGATTATTAACATTCTGTTCGAAACCGACTTTTTGTAAATCCACGAAAATCGATGATGACTTGATTTCGGTTTTATTGAGGAAGGACATAGTGTGTTTGAATAGACCTAGTTACATTGGTCAAACCGTACTTGATTTATCCAAACTCCGGATGTACCAGCTGCAGTATGAAGAGTTGCAAAAATATCGCGACGAATTCAACTGCGAAATTAATATCGTTGCTGGAGACACAGATTCCTTCTTCTTGGAAATTAAACATTGTAGTCTTGACATTCTTTTACCTGTGATGATTAGAGATCAATTATTAGATACTTCGAATTATGACCCAAATCATCCTTTATATAGTAGGAACCTTGATTCTGTCATTGGTAAATTCAAAGACGAGAATAAAGGGTTATTATATAAAGATTGGGTGTTCTTGAGACCTAAATGTTACAGTTTGATGGGTGATGAGGAAAGTATGAAGGCTAAGGGGATAAGTATGAAAGATACTGGACTAACACATCAGTCGTATCTAGATTGTTATTTAAATGATAAAATATACACAGTCCCTCAGTTTAGAATAACGTCAAAAAATCACCAACTTTTTAGTATTAAAAATAATAAAAGAGCCTTGACTTGTAGAGATGATAAGCGAAATTGGGTGGATAAAAATCAAAGTTTGGCATATGGCCATTATAGGGGCGGTGACACCGTTATATTTATATATTCAACGGAAGCTATCTCAGCAGATGATACAGATGATTTCCATGATACAGCAGATGATAATTATTTTGGATATGATTATTTTCGATGATGTGTTTAAATAATTTAATAAATGTATTAGTCATATTGTCTTGAATATTTTTAACAGTAACTTTGTGAACAATTTTTATACATTGTGTGTAATAATAATATGTTAAAGTTTTGTTAGTTACCTTTATGACCTTTACCCAGTGTGTTAATAAATTTTAGTGTATATTTAAAGTATAATTTCTTTGTTAATGTTTTGTCTTGAATATTTTTAGCAGTACATTTGTGACCTTTACCTTTGTGACCTTTACCTTTGTGAGCAGTACCCATAATAATAATAATAATAATATTAATAATAATAATAATAATAATAATAATAATAATAATAATAATAATAATAATAATAATAATAATAATAATAATAATAATAATAATAATAATAATAATAATATTAATAATAATAATAATAATAATAATAATAATATTAATAATAATAATAATAATAATAATAATAATAATAATAATAATAATAATAATAATAATAATAATAATAATAATAATAATAATAATAAATTTAGAAAATATGTGTTTTATTACATTGTTTAATAATATCATTGTACCCTTGCGAGTTGTTGAGCGTGACCAGTACCCTTGTGAGCAGTACCCATAGGGGGACAGAATATTTTGTCATATAGACTCGGAGTATATAGATTAATAATAATAATATATCAATAGCTATCGATGAGAACACTAACTTGTTGCGTGTGTGGACACTAATAATATTTTTTATACATTGTGTGTGTGACAGAATATCTTGTCTGATAGACTATATTGTGTGTAATAATAATTTTATTTTGTCAACTTAACCGTCAAAATAAGTTTTTAAAATACCGCAACGTAATATATTTAATAATTAAAATATAATATATTTTAAAATACCGCAACGTAATATAAATTTTAAAATACCGCAACGTAATATAAATTTTAAAAAAAAAATTTAAAAAATACCCCCCGGGGGGTAGGGGGTATGACGTCATATGTCTTTGTGACGTCATCGATGACGTCATATGTCTTTGTTCTCGGGTCCACGCAATACCCTACTAATGACAAAAACTTACTATCGAATAGTTGTTGCAAAATTGAGATTACTACAAAAAGTAATTTGGCATAAAGAGTGTTTTTGTGACTAAAATGCGTCGGTATATATACCTATTTTTGTATGTGCAAGTACACGTGTATGTATTGATGCATTAAAACAAACTCGAATTCTTTTAATTCTAGAATTTTCTATTTTTGATATTTTTAATGGCAATTTTAGTGCCATAATTTTTGTTTTTATTTTTAAATTTTTATTTTCTAATTATTTTTTGCTAAATTTACCTCCATGATTGATTTGGAACGATTCCAGAACATTCCATATTAATTTTTAATTTTTATTTTAATGATGTTTTTCCTAATTTCTTTTTAAGAATTTTTATTTTTATAACTAATTTATTTATTTTGATGACTTTTATTGCTCTATGTGGCTTTTATGATGGTTGTTGCCGTTCTTATGAAATGTTCTGGGATTTTTCTAGAATTTTTAATGTCTTACCATCTTTCTAAGCTATTCGAGTCTGTTTTTTGTAATTTTGTGTTTCTTTGCTATTTTTGAGTTAGTTTCTTGCACTACTTGCATTTTATTTAATTTCTGTGTTTATATTTTTGTTGTTTTTCCTCTTAATTAATATTGTTTATTTGATGTATTTTTTATATTCAACTGAACTTATTGCTGTTTGCGTGCTATGTACCCACGCACTTTAGTCACAAATTAGAGTTTTGGGTCTAGAAATCAGTTCAAGCCCAACATTACTAATGAACAAAAAAAATAAATCAAATTACTTCAGGGTTTCTGAGAGAAACTTGAAGTTGTCTTTAAATCTAAAAATTGAATTATTTCAACTTCTACTAAATTATAAATTACTTGAAAGTCTCTCTGAGACATAATCAGAGAAATTTGAGATTGTAGGAACATCAAAAAAATAAATTAAATTATTTGTCAACCTCTACCATAAATTAAATTATTTCGAAAGAGAAATTCTATCATTAATTAAGATTTATTAAGATTATTTTAAATTGAATATACATATATAGATATTGGTTTTTTATCGAAGTTTTTTGTCCAAAACGAGAAAGAACAAAATTCAGAATTGATTTAAACAAATAAAACAATTTCACATTTGCTGCAATGATAATTTTGATATGGAATCAAAACCAGATAAAAAACTATAAACAATTTTCTAATTTGATTTTTATTTTAATAATTTATCAGTGAAAATCTATTTTAATTTCGAAAGAAAAAAAATTAATTTAAATGGTTTTTATTATTATTTATCTAGCTTATGGATATTATCATAATTCTATAACCATTTAATATTATTGTTATAATTATTATAGTATTGTGTTATAAATTTATTTCAAATCGATTTATTTAGCTTTCTAAGTCAGTTTTTTTTGTATTGTGGGAGTGAATTGGTTTGTTATTATTATTATTATTAAAAATTTTATTTTAAAAACAAATATTCTAAAAGATAATTTAAGATACATTACTCTTTTCAATCAAAAGGAGCCCTCAAAGTTAAGAAGGGGACAAACCGTGTCAGAACACATACTCAGCATTAAGTTTACTTAAATATATAAGAAAAACATCAAGTAAAAAATGATAATAGAGTGATAATAGACCCAAAAATAAAATAATCGAATTAAAAATAAAATAAAACACTAGCAAGAAGTATCACACGAAAACTTACTGAAACATAACCGAAATACATAACAAATTCGATTCAATATTTTATAGCAATTGCCAGTTTTTATAATTCCTCACTTTAATGAAAATTCTTACCACCTGAGAATAATATTGTTAATTTTATCTCTGTGTTATTAAAATTATCTTTCGATTTTACGCTGCTTACCATTTTAGAATAAGATTTTTTATCAAAATTTGTGATAATTTGACTGATTCAATTTGATGGAGTTATTGTTAATTTGTTTTATTATATATATATATATATATATATATATATATATATATATATATATATATATATATATATACTCCGAGTTTATCCGACAAGATATTTTCTCCCTCTATGGGTACTGTTCGTAAGGGTACTGGTCGTAAAGGTACTGGTATGTTTTAATGATTTTATTTAGGCAAATATTTGGTTATTATTTGGCATTAAATTCATTGGTAATTTTTTAGAGTTGATGTTAGCGGGATTTTACTAACATTATTACTAACATTTTTTGTGAATTTCATGTTAATTAAAAGAATATTTAAAAATTTAAGGTTTTAGTGTTACTTCTAAGACAAATTTAAATAATTTCTTGATAATTTGCTATATTTTATTGACTTGTTTTTAAATTTTAAATAAAAATTAATTTTTAATGAGGTTAATAATTAGAGTTTTTTACAATAATCAAGTGATAGGATAAATTTTGATGATGATGATGATGATGATGATGATGATGATGATGATGATGATGATGATGATGATGATGATGATGATGATGATGATGATGATGATGATGATGATGATGATGATGATGATGATGATGATGATGATGATGATGATGATGATGATGATGATGATGATGATGATGATGATGATGATGATGATGATGATGATGATGATGATGATGATGATGATGATGATGATGATGATGATGATGATGATGATGATGATGATGATGATGATGATGATGATGATGATGATGATGATGATGATGATGATGATGATGATGATGATGATGATGATGATGATGATGATGATGATGATGATGATGATGATGATGATGATGATGATGATGATGATGATGATGATGATGATGATGATGATGATGATGATGATGATGATGATGATGATGATGATGATGATGATGATGATGATGATGATGATGATGATGATGATGATGATGATGATGATGATGATGATGATGATGATGATGATGATGATGATGATGATGATGATGATGATGATGATGATGATGATGATGATGATGATGATGATGATGATGATGATGATGATGATGATGATGATGATGATGATGATGATGATGATGATGATGATGATGATGATGATGATGATGATGATGATGATGATGATGATGATGATGATGATGATGATGATGATGATGATGATGATGATGATGATGATGATGATGATGATGATGATGATGATGATGATGATGATGATGATATGATGATGATGATGATGATGATGATGATGATGATGATGATGATGATGATGATGATGATGATGATGATGATGATGATGATGATGATGATGATGATGATGATGATGATGATGATGATGATGATGATGATGATGATGATGATGATGATGATGATGATGATGATGATGATGATGATGATGATGATGATGATGATGATGATGATGATGATGATGATGATGATGATGATGATGATGATGATGATGATGATGATGATGATGATGATGATGATGATGATGATGATGATGATGATGATGATGATGATGATGATGATGATGATGATGATGATGATGATGATGATGATGATGATGATGATGATGATGATGATGATGATGATGATGATGATGATGATGATGATGATGATGATGATGATGATGATGATGATGATGATGATGATGATGATGATGATGATGATGATGATGATGATGATGATGATGATGATGATGATGATGATGATGATGATGATGATGATGATGATGATGATGATGATGATGATGATGATGATGATGATGATGATGATGATGATGATGATGATGATGATGATGATGATGATGATGATGATGATGATGATGATGATGATGATGATGATGATGATGATGATGATGATGATGATGATGATGATGATGATGATGATGATGATGATGATGATGATGATGATGATGATGATGATGATGATGATGATGATGATGATGATGATGATGATGATGATGATGATGATGATGATGATGATGATGATGATGATGATGATGATGATGATGATGATGATGATGATGATGATGATGATGATGATGATGATGATGATGATGATGATGATGATGATGATGATGATGATGATGATGATGATGATGATGATGATGATGATGATGATGATGATGATGATGATGATGATGATGATGATGATGATGATGATGATGATGATGATGATGATGATGATGATGATGATGATGATGATGATGATGATGATGATGATGATGATGATGATGATGATGATGATGATGATGATGATGATGATGATGATGATGATGATGATGATGATGATGATGATGATGATGATGATGATGACTTTTTAATGATATTGAATTTGACTAAATAATTTTTTCATATATTGTCTAAGAATATTTCCATTTATACATTGATGAAATTTTAAATATTGAAAATCTAAAGTTGAAACCAGCTAATTCTTTCACGATGATGATATATTTTAAATCTACTTGAAAATTATTGTAAAATATACTGAAATTTGTGATTTAGTTCGAAAGATATATCATGTATATATCATATATAATTAGCTGAATCGATAATCAATCAATATATTTCATCTCTAGTTAGGTATTTGATGGTGAATGTGGTGAAATATTTGTAGAAAATATTGATTTTAGTGAATTTTGATCTTTTAGTGAGCTCTTTGAATTTAGCTACTAAATTATTTCAATGGAAGAATGTTTGTAACAATTAAATAAAATTCATATTTTGAAGAATTTCTTATGGATTTTAAGATATATTAAAGGGCTCAATTGGGTGAAATTAAGGGATATATTCGGTTGGATTTAGTGAAGATTAAGATGGTAATATATACGATTTTTAAAGAGAGTGTTTAAAGGGGTAGAAATATTTGGTGAGGGATCGGTTAATGTTTAGAAATCTCTATTTATATATTCTTATTGGTAAAATATCAAATTTTCAAGGGAAATAGTCAGCTATGAATTAATAATAGTTCCTGTGAAATTATATCGTTTTAGAAGTTGTGATGAATGTTATTGCACAGTAATTTATGTTTCAGAACCAGTTTTTATTAGTTATCCACTGCTTTATTTAATGGTTAATGATCAATTTACTTGGTTTTGATAATGAAATATTTGAAATCTTTAGAATTAATTGATATCAATGGTTATTGCATTAAATTAATTTTATTTAAGAAGTTATTTTATTCTTTGTGGGGATATCGTTGACAAAACTTGAGAAATATTAACTTAAAAGAGTTGGAAAACAACTAAAGAAAAGTGATCTTTATTGAAGGAAATTTATGATTTTAATTAGATTTCTGGAAATTAAATAGGTTGAATATCAGTTAATCTATTGAAGGAATATTGTTATCGGATGGATAAATCTTTCAATGATATTTTCCTAAATTACCTTATTATATTATTATTTTAAATGACTAAATTAACCAATATTCATAAATTGATCGCACACAATATCCATGTTTTGGTTACTCAAACATCTTAACCTATGTATTTCTCTCAAAGATATACTACGCCCAATGATCATCTCATTAAATTAAAAAATAATTGTTACTTTATAATATATATTTCTAACTAATAAGCACCTTAATTGGTTAAATGATAACCATATTTCTATTATGACTCCTTTAATTATTTTTGCCTCAAACAAATTTACTCCAAATGATAAAGAATTTAAAATTATCAATGAATAATGACCATGTTTTTCTCATATTATTAACTATTGTAACGAACATTAGATGAATAAGTTACCTTTTGCTTTAAATGACTACAAAGTTAACCAATAAATTAGTCGCTCGAAATAAGAATTCGGTAAGTTACATTTAAAATATTCACAAATTTCTGATCATCTCACTAAATTACCTAAGAATTTCTAACTGATATTAATTAATATACCCTTGCGACATGTTGAATGTGACTAGTACCCTTGCTAGCAATACCCATAGAGGGACAGAATATCTTGTCGGATAAACTCAGACTATATGGTCTTTATTGATATATCAAAATACTGTTATTTATAAATTAACTCAAAAATACTATATTATTTTACTGAATGATACCTTAAATGTTTTTAATATACCTATTTCTAAAATAAATCGACAGCTCAGACCAACAACATGTATGGATGCAAGACCACTAATTGTTAATTTATTTCCAGTGTCACGTCCCTCAAAAAGGCCGTGAGTGTTTTATCAAAACTGAGCTAAAAGAAACTGAAACTTTCCAGATAACAAGATAACAACTCACCTGAATGTTTTGAACAAAAATGAGCGAAATTAAGAACAGGTTGATAACTGAACAAATGATTAGATGGCGATTAACTTCTGGCCACAACCTTAAATATATAACATGAAAATTAAGTTTTTATTTATTGAATTCATTGTTTTCCTTTTATGCCTGGAAATACTAACAGAATATTTTTTAATTCAAAGAATATTCATTATAAATTTTTGAATTTAAAAAATTAAATAAAGGATATATTAAATTTAGAATACATAAAATTATAATATTATATATAATTATACTATATAACAGGGGTTCCCAAACTTTTACCAGTCGAGACCCACTATTTAGACCGCAAAGTTTTCGCGACCCACCTGTTGCTATGATGCGATTATTAAAAACAAGTTCTAAATACAAAGATTTGCTAAAAAGAAGTTTAATTTTTAAACCACCTAAAAATATGCAATAATTTTTTGTCGCAAACCTACTTATATATAAATATTGTGACAAGTTAAGTAAAAGCAAATTAATATGCTCAGTAATACAAATATTAAATTTTTGGCGACACACCGAAAATAGCTTCGCGACCCACACTTTGGGAACCGCTGCTATATAATAATATTAATGTTTAAATATACTTATGATATAATTATTTCTTTCGTTTTAGTATCCATATTGTTCAAGTAAGTAAATAAAGAATTTACTACAATATTTTAATTATTTTACTTAGTAAATGAAGAAAATTAATTATGAAGATGATGAACCAGACAAAATGGTGAAACACCAAAGGAAGTTATGTGTTATAGTTCTGGATTTAGAGGTTTCTTATTAAAACCTGAATTAGCAATAGTTGACTGTGGATGTCCTTCAACATGCATGAATGTTTACTTATCAGACTTAAATTATGTAAACTTTCTTTCAACGGATGGCAAGCAAAATATGAAAAAAAGATGTTTTAGCAATTCTCCAGCAATTAGATCTTGTAAAGTACTCGTCATACCCAAAGAATATGAAAGAATTTCTAAATATTAATGTAAGACATGACAATCCTTGTGGACGCGAACAAATATCCACCGTGTCTTTCAGGCACAGATATTTGGTCACTGTTCATTAGGCCTTGCAATACTAAATGCATAAACTTTGCCTTGTCCTCTCTTGTCTTGATTTTTATCGTTTAAATAATTATTAAAAATAGGGGTTACATGTGATAAGTTTTATTTAATAACCTTAATATGCTCCAAAGTCCTTGCGACATGTTGAATGTGACCAGCACCCTTGCTAGCAATACCCATAGGGGGCAGAATATCTTGTTGGATAAACTCGGACTATATACACCCATGTTAAACAAGGTATGTGCAATACATATAGAATGTGTGTGTCAAATTGTAAATTATCGCTCCTTATTGACAATTTCCTGTAAAGGCAAACACAATATTGCAAACATATAATAATTCTCTACCCCATAACTTAGGAGTGTTATTATTATTATTATTATTTAGTAATATTACCAAAACACATAGGATATTGACATGAGTTAAAGGAACTGGCGGATTAATGTAAGGTGCAATAAAATCCAACAACTATGAGAAGGAATAATTATTTTATTTTGGGATTTTAAAATGAAAAAGGTATCTAACAAAATAAATAAATTTCAAAATCTTAATTTATTTTGAGGATATGTTTAGGATACCTAAATGAAAAATGACATAATAAATAAATAAATTACCTGTGGGAAAATCGTCATGACAAACGGGACGATTTATGAGAACTCAGAAAAGAAAGTGGAAGCAAAAAGAAATGAGAAATTGGGAAGAGGAAGGAAACAAAAGAAATCAAACATGAAAATAAAAACCAAGATCACTACTAATTAATTAGTACAGAAAGGAAAAGTAATTTCGAAATCGGGAAACAGAAAAATAACAATATTCTTATCTCGACAGCTTGTCAGAGATAAGGGAAACAAAACAAAAACAGGCCGGAGCCACAAAAGGAAAAAAATTTTAAACATTGAGACAGCATAACTTGGTCGCAGGGAAAACGGAAAAATCATGTTGGGAAAAATGGTGGGATTGGAGATAAACTGAAGTGCTACACATTGAGGAGGTATAAAAGGATGTGGCACAGCAGAAGCAGGCAGAAGAAAAGATAGAGGAGAAAATTGAGAGAACACGTGGGGAATTGTATTAGCGAAACAGTCTGGAGAAGCCATTGAGAAAATAATTTGAGTAGTAGGATGTGTCACCTCTGGCACACACCCCGGGGGTAAAAAAAATTTTTTCAAGGCCAAATTTTAAACAAAGACATATGACTCATCGAGGTCATTGAAACAAAGGCCATGACTCATTCAAGGTCATTGGATGACTCATCAAGATCATATTTCTAATGTCAAGGTCAAGGTAATATTTTTCAAGATGGCGGCTATGTAGTTTAATTAAAGATTGCGTGTGTGTATTTTCTTAAAATTAATATTTTAAGAGTACCTTTGCTTGGATTTTATTGATCAAGGGATCATTTTAAAGGTAATTCAAATGGGAATCAGTGCGCGCAAATTTTGTCTTAATTTGTTTTAATAAAGTAAAAATATTATTATAAGTATTATTATTATTATTATTATTATTATTATTATTATTATATTATTATATTAATATATATATACTCCGAGTTTATCCGACAAAATATTCTGTCCCCCTATGGGTATTTGTCGTGAGGGTACTGCTCACGCTCAACAACTCGCAAATCAACAAATCAACAAAACATACATTTATTTCAACAATTAACTAATTTAAAATTAACAAGGGTAAACTAAATATTGATGTACTAGTATTCGCAGCAATATTGTTTGAAATTGGTAACGTTGAATTGATTTTCAGATATTCTATTGATCCTTTGATTGTTTGAATTTCGCTTAATAATAATTCAATCTTTTTTAACAAATAATCATGCTTCTTATCAATAATTTTCATATTCTTTTTATTTTCAACAATAGAGTTATTGAAAACTTCAATATGATCAATCAATTTAAATTTTATATTTTGTATATATACAAATGATAGTTCATAGCTGTTTTCTAAATTCTCCAATCTTTGAGATATTCTTTTTCCTGGATGCTTTGACCATTTTGGTTTGTCGAGAATATATAAAATATCCATCAACTTGGCTGTATTCGGACAAACACATATTGATTTATTAAAAGACTCCACTGTTATTGTTGTATTGTGTGAGCACACACTCGTTATAATAATTAGCAATATGAATATAGTTTTCATGGTGTATCAAATCAAAACTCGTATATATTTTACATTTATAGTCTATCAACCAATCAGAATCATACGGTATTAGTATAAATAAAACATTATATTTTAAATTATTGTAGAAATGTCGCAACCAAATTTTATTGAAAATCTTTTAAGCGAAGTGATAAACAAGAACATTGTGGAAAGCCTCAGTTACTTGGTCGATCGGACAGAAAAAATTATCGAAGGGAATCATATCGATTGCGAAGATATGCTCAAGTCAGATTGCCTAGAAACAAAAAAGTTCTATTTCCACCGGATATTTAATTGCCTATGTGATGATGAAATGAAGTGGACCCGAATAATAGTAGGGTTCGCTTGTATGAATATCATCATAGGAAAAGGTTTATGGGACTCAGAACACTATTATCAGTGGTCTCAAGAAGTAATACTTTTATAATCTATATTTTACTAATATATATTTTCTAGATAATCAAGTCCAAGTTTACACCATGGATTGAAGCCAATGGCGGATGGGGTGTATTGAACCAACTCGCCCGAAATGCCAAAGAAATCGACGAGCACAAAATAAAATTTAAAAATTATATAAAACTTGCAACAGGTGTTGCTATTTTGTATGTAATATGTAGATTTTTAAATAAAAATTAATGTAGTTATTTTGTTTTATTTTTTTTTAAATAAATTTACAAACAATAATTAACTAAAATTTATTAACACATTCACAATCGTCATCTCCACATTTCATTATATTTTCAACGACATGATCAATACAATCATTCTTAATATTTTCCGTATCTTTAGGTTCATCTATAGGTTCATCTATAGGTTCATAGATTTCCTCATCAATTTCTTGAGTATCGGTTTCTTGAGTTTCTTCCTGATCATCAAATCCTGAATCTTGACTCTCAACTACCCAGCCGATATTTAATGCATTTGTAACAGATAATATGTCCTCAATTTTACACCAGCTATTTCTGCTAATTTTTCCAACAAAAAGTTGATTAATAATTCTAAATAATAATAAATAATTCGGTAATTAATTAATCATGTTAACCTTTTTCTGCAGTCATTTTCATCACTTTAAAACTATATTTTAAGTTTGTTTATAGATTTTCTTTGTTAAATTTGCATGGCATTTGCATTAATGTTGCAATTTCTTTGTTAATAAAGAGAAAAAACAAATATGACTAATACATTTATTAAATATAACATTAAAATATTTGTGAAAGTCTAGCAGACATAATTTTCCAAATAGGAGAATATACATCATTATTATCAACTTTATATCCCTGGATTGCAATTGTTATATACCAATTTTCATTTTCTTTGAAACTGATTTCATCAAAAGCATCATAAAATCTTGCATATCTGTTGTTGAACCACGCATGTTGATTACATGATAGATTTGAATCTATCCGTTTAAAAAAATCATCAATAGTTTTAACATCTATCATTGAAAGCGTGCCGGATAAGAATTGAAATTTAGTTGGAATTAGCTTGACTGGTGCAACCAATTTCATATTGATTTCTTCTTTCAAAAAATACATTTTGTAGTTGTGGAACATTTGAACCGGTTGTACCATTTCTTTAGGTTTTTCGGTGCGTGAAATTTTCTTGGTCATCGTGAATAAGGATTTAAATGAAATGTTACAGGGTTTTTAAACCTTTGATTCATGCCTATCAACCAATCAGATTATAGCATGTCTTTGTTTAAATTGCATGTCATTTGCATTAATGTTGCATTAATGTTTTTATTATAAATATTGTTTTTTATTATTATTATTTCTATTATTATTATTATTTCTAATATTATTATTACTATTATTATTTATATTTCTAATATTATTACTATTTCTATTACTATTATTATTTCTATTTCTATTATTTATATTTCTATTTACAAAAACAAAACAATTCAACATAAAAATTTATTTTGATACAATTTGACTCGAGTAGTGATTTCTCAGAGTTTTCACAAAACACCATTCAACATATTGTTGATAACGGAAATTGCAGCAGCTGCATCCGAAAAGGCAAGGATCCTCTGGTTTCATTTCTTTCATCACCCTTCCTATCTTGACATCCCATAGAAAGGTGTTTATTATATCGAATATCCAGATTAGTGTTTGGTTGTATACCAAATCCGGAATGATAGCTGGATCTATCTTGTATAATTTCATTTAATTCTGGATAATAGAAGCATAATCTTTGCAGGACAATTGATTGATATTCATCTGTAAAAAATATACATATTAATGTAATAATAAAAATTTGAACTTACCATAATTTGCATGCTCTTTCATTGAGGTGATTGCGGAACTTTGTATGTTGTACATTTTTGTTGAATAAATGATTTCTAAACAGAAAACAGTTTGTTTAAATCAATCAATAACCAATTAGAAATTAACCAATTAGAAATCGACCAATGAAATTATCTCATTTCGAACATTGTCAACAAATTCTCTATACTCCAAATTTCTCAACCCCAGCATGACAACCTTTCCACTAGCAAACACGTTGACACATATAGGGTTATATTTTAATAGTCTTAGTGCGGAAACAATTCCGGTTCAAACATACAATCACATTTTTTCGACATGTTATATAGATTGATACTATGTCCCATATCCATAGTAACGGTAATTGATTGGATTTTAATATTATTTATTCGATATTGTAATTTATTAATATCCAAGGGTTTCTTACATCCCATGATTCTACATTTACCTGTCTTGAAAAATATTATCGGGTATTTCCCGCTTCTATCGATAATTTGCTGGGGTTTTCCTGGTGGGAACCTCATATTCGATACATCAAAATTTCCTCGATAATTTATATTTGCTAACATTATTAAATCATTTATGAAAATTAGTCTTTATATACAAATTGAGCACGAGTTCATTAAATCATCGAATATAAACAAATACTTATATATTTATAAAATTTGAAATGGAATTAAGAAATGATGCAGTATACCAAATCGTTGGTCCGAGTGGTAGTGGAAAAACATTATTTGTTTGCAAATTACTAAAATCAAATTTATTCAAAACAAAATTCAACAGGATTTATTGGCATAGGGTGCTGATGAAGAACATGGATTGACGCAATCAAGTTTCTGTAAATTAAAAAACATGAAAATAGTAAAGGGATTCGATAAAAACTGGTCCAGCCGATTAAAGAAAGGTGATGTCATCATTATCGATGATTTGTACTAAGAAGCTAATAAAGAAAAGATTTTAATAATTTATTCACTAAAATCAGCAGACATGTCGGTGTAACAGTAATTTTCATAACACAAAATCTATTTCATCAAGGTGGTGCACATCGAACACGTAATTTAAATGTACAATATTTAGTTATTTTCAAGAATCCTAGAGATGCAACAGTGATTGATTTTCTTGCACGTCAAGCATACCCTAACAATCGTAATTTTCTTATCAGTGCATTTCAAGATGCTACAAAAATACCTCATGGATATATATTTCTTGATTTCACACAACAATGTCCCGATGATTTACGAGTAAAAACAGATATTTTCAACCCAAAAGGTGCCATGGTTTATAAACAAAGTTGAAAACCTCTATGAATAATAATGTTTCTAAAAGCAAGGGTGAAAAATATTAGGAAATTAAGAAAAAGTATTAAAAAGAGTATTAAAGTTCCAAAAGTTCCACCAACAACTAGTTATACACCATCTAAAAAACTTGTAACTGAAAATTTCTCTGCAATGAATCTTATTTCGAAAAATCCTAAACCTAAACGTGAAACCCGTAAAACCCGTAAAACCGGTAAAAAAGTAGTTAAAAATCATCGCAGTTTTCCATTTTTTAATGCATTGTTAAAGGCCCCGAGTATGAAAAGAATGAATATATTGCAATCATTCCCAAATTTTGTTGTCGATGATTTACTCAATATTATACTTAAAGTAGTCAAAGGCAAGATTAAAATCAGTAAATCAAAAAAGCATTTATTGAGCAAACATAGGAAACCTTTATTATCATTAGTAAATAATAAAAATCGTAAGCAAATGAGGAAAATTATATATAAACAACAAGGTGGATTTATTGGTGCATTGATACCTCTGGCATTATCATTATTAGGTGGAGTTGTAGGAAATCAATCATAAACAATGGGTGCTAATCCTTCATTGCCCGACATTAAATTTAATTTTAAATCTTCTTGCTGTAATGGAGAAGATTTGGACGAACCCAGAAGACGAAGCCGGTTTCGGTGGAGTGTGCAAAATTAAAGAAAAGAGTTCCGAATTCGAAAAAAGAAACCTAGAAGTGGTTATCAGATCAGCTTGCGTACAGTTTGAACAAACCAATGCTGAAAAGATTTCCAACAAGAGCATATAAAAAATTTGGTATTGACGATTTATGGCAAATGGATTTGATAGAGATGATACCGTATTCGAAAATTAACAATGGGAATAAATATATTTTAACATGTATTAATGTATTCAGCAGGTTTGCATGAGCAATACCATTCAATGCAAAATCTGCAGATGAAATGTCCAAGGCAATTAATATTTTATTTAAAGATGGACATCCTAATAACTTGCAAACAGATTTGGGTATTATTATTATTATTATTATTATTATTATTATTATTATTATTATTATTATTATTATTATTATTATTATTATTTTAGGTAAAGAATTCTACAATAGCAAAGTTAAGCAAATCCTCGATAAACTGAAAATAAATCACTACTAGGTACATTCTCAATTCAAAGCTGCCCATAATGAAAGATTTAACAGAATCCTGTAATGTATGTCATCAAAGATAATGATAATAATATTGTACAAGGGAAATTTTATGAGCAGGAATTACAAGTCATTCCTCCCCCAAAAGTATTTAGAATTCAAAAAATATTGAAAACTAAAAAGGTCGGCAAGGATAAACAATACTATGTCAAATGGCATGGTTATCAAAACCCGTCATGGATATCAGCAAAAGACCTAGTAAAGTGAATTTTTATACTATTTTGCCGAGCAATAGTTGCCCATTAATTCATCCAGACAATCAAGCCAGTAAATTCATGGTCAATCTCCAGAATCCGATTTCTTTAAATGGTGACTGGGAAGTTGCACTGCAAGATTTTACATTCGTGTACAACACATTCCCATTTTATAGTCAATGTAAGATTGATTTCAAAAGGAATATTGTGAAAACATGTAGCGGTATCTTTGTTATCAGTAATTATGATAAAACATATCATATTCCGAATCAAATATTAGATCCGCATTGCTATATGTTTTACAAGGATGGATTAAATATCAGTTGTGATTTTAAACCATTTACAATAACATTCGAAACTATTGAAGATGCCAAACGAATGGGTTGCAATAAGTTGAAAAATATTGTTACGGAAACCGAGTATTTATTACGTTTTAATCTATTTGAAGCAAACAGTATAGTGAAAGAAGAAATCAAAATATCTGTGTCGTATAATAATGAAGTTGAAGAATCATTCACCTTTGCTGATGAATTATATTTTGATAAACTTGATGTATTACTTAAATATTTAAAGTTCAATTGTTCACACATATTTAAAATTTTGGAAATTGTGAAAGATTTGATGTTTACCTTCAGTTTGAATGATGATATTTGCGAAGTTACATTTGATAAAAATTTGGCAAATTCACTTGGATTAGATAAGGCAAAAATATCGAGAAAAATCGACTGGTATACGCAAACCAAGAATACTAGAACATCATCAACAAATGTTCATATATACTAACATTATCGAACCCATAATTGTTGGTGATTCCAGTGTTCCTCTTTTGAAATCGGTATGGATTGGAAAATATGAACATGATGAAGTTGTCAATATAAATATCGATAATCCCATGTATTTACCAATAGCAAGTTCATGTATAAACAATATAGAAATAAATATTCGTGATGATAGTGGAAAACTTATAAACTTTCCAAAAGGTTCAAAAACTCATTTGACATTACATTTTCGTAAAGTAGATGGCAAATTCTGATATTATTAGTATGTATAGTGGTAGCCAATCTGGCGGTGAATTACCATATTTTATTGGTAAACAGTACGGATCGGGATGGTTGAGAACAATTGGTAGATTTGCATTGCCTATTCTTAAACGTATTGGTAGTTTTGGTATGAAAACTGCAAAAGATGTTATTATGAATGAACAGAAAATATTACCATCTCTAAAAACAAATGCTTTAGCTGAATTAGGGAAAGTTTTACCAGGGGTTGCAGGTATGTTTCAAAAAGAAAAATCTCCAGCTCCAGCTCCAAAACGTAAAAGACATGGAATATCACGTATAAACAAACGAATGAAAGGACATGGAACTATATTTGCAAAATGATTTGTGGTAAATCTGAATTATATAAATTTGATAGACCATCGCCCCAGGCTGTAATAGAATTTTGGGCATTTGAGGAAGTTTTTCCTATGAATTCAATTACCGATAGTAGAAATGATATAGAGTTTTATATTAATGGTTCGCAAACTGAATATTTAGATTTGAACGATACTTTATTGACTGTTCAGATCAAGGTTGTAGATAAAGATAGAAAAGTTTTGGATGCCAATGCAGATGTAATACCGAACAATTTGCAGTGTTGGGATTTAATAATATCAAGATTGAGGGTGGAAATAATACATTCATTCACAAGGCATTAATAGAAACTATTTTAAATTACAATTCCGATACTAAAAATACATGTCTTACTCCTATGGGTTATGCAGCAGCAGATGATGAAAGAAAAAAGTGGGTTAAAGGCTCAAAGGTTTTCACCATGTGCTCATCATTACAACTCGATTTTATGGATCAACCGAAATATTTACTACCGGGAGTTAATGTACATATTAGACTGAAAAGGTCTGATTCTGCATTATCTCTTACTAGTGCAACTGGTGGACCAATATGTCAATTAGTTGATGCAAAATTATTGGTGAGAAGAGTTCGAGTGGACCCCTCAGTATTAGCTGGTCATCAATTAGGTCTTAATTCAAAACATGCAATTTATCCATTAAAAACAAAGGAAATTGTACAATTCGCTATTGCTAAAGGTGCTTCATCATTCTATAAAGAACAAATATTTGGTGACAGAAGAATGCCTAATTTTATTCTGATAACATTTCAAAGTGAAACACAATATAATGGATCATATACTGCTTCCAGCTCAATTTTCAAAAACTTTGGTGTTACATCATTGACTTTGTCGAAAAATACTGATTATAGAGAAACATATATTCAAGATTTCGAGAATGACAATTATTGTGCAATATATATGCAGAATATTGTTAGAAATCTGGGTTATTTAGATAAAAATTTGAATTGTGGAATAACTCTAGAAGAATTTAAAAGCAAATACCCATTTTTTACATTTGTTTTAGCCCCTGATTTTGATTTAAATCAAAGTCAATTACCTCAAAATGGAAATTTACGACTGGATATAAAGTTTGCAAAAGTCATTACTGAACCGGTACATGTTAAAATATATAAAGTATTTGAAAATGAATTTCAAATTACTTCAAAATAGAACAGTGTTGGTATAAATGTATACAGAAATACAGAAAGTTGTCATGGAGTAAGTTGTTTTTATACTGTTTAATTTATTAAAGTAGTTCTGTTCAGGTTAATCGAATTGGAAAACAAATATTGGGAAATGAATTTGTTGGAGTTTTTCCTCTTGATAAAATTCCATATTTGAGCAATAATCAAGCAATAATCGTCAATACTCAATCGTCTCATCTTGGTGGAGAACATTGGATAGCTATATATATAAAACCTGGTAATATATTCGTGTTCGATCCTATGGGTTTTTATTACCCAGCTTTGTTGATATCAAAACTACAAACAATGTGGAAACCTATCGTGTATAATAAAACTATGTTTCAAAATCCATTGACCCAAACATGTGGTCAACATTGTTTAGCTTGGTTGTTGTATAAAAAATTTGATGTTTAATAAATGTATCCTTTCCTTTGTTGTTGTTCTTCTTCTTCCTCTTCTTCTTCTTCTTCTTCTTCTTCCTCTTCTTCTTCTTCTTCTTCTTCCTTTATTATTATATTATATTATTATTATTAATATATTATTATTATTAATACTTATTATTATTATTATATTATTATTATTATTATATTATTATTATTATTTATTAAATTTATTATTATTACTTTTATTATTATTATTATTATTATTATTATTATTATTATTATTATTATTTATTAAATTTATTATTATTACTTTTATTATTATTATTATTATTTTTTTTTATTATTATTATTATTGTTTTGACCAGTCAGAGGGGGATTACCTCTGACTGGCAGTTTGTTTGGCATTTTTGTATCGCGTCTGTGTACGCGGTATGATTAGATTGAATTTTGTTGGTGTGCGCACACAGACGCGAGAAGTAGGTTTATTTTTCATTGTGTAGTTTTTTATATATTAATTTTTAGAAAATTGTTTGGCTGAATCAATCGATTTATGTTTTCTGGAATTGTAGATTTTTGAATCGATTTATGTTTTTTCTGGAATTATAAATTTATTTGAATTCGATTGGAATTTTTTGTGTTCTTGGCTGAAATATGGATGATAATGAATGGTTGAAATGGCGTATTTAAATGAGCAATATAGCGAAGATTAATAATAGAAGTTTATCAAAACGATTGGAAACCAACGATTTAAGTTCTGTAAATCATGAACCAACAGAAGAGGAACTCCAAGATGTTTTTATGAAATTTCCCCATAGATTTAAAGATATTCGTGGATTACCTGAAATCATTTATGACATTAGCGATAAAAAGATAAACTTGCTAACTTATGAATATGATATTCTATTCAATCGAGCTCTTAAAAAGATCAACGCAACTCCAATATTTATTAGCCGAAGTGTTGAGCAATTATCCAATGTTTTAAATTCAATCATGGCTCAATCTCAAGTTATTGGACACGATAAATGGTTTTTTTCAAATAAAGCTTGTGATATTAATTACAATGAAATTCTTCTGATGTGTCTTAAATTGAAATAATTATTATTATTATTATTATTATTATTATTATTATTATTATTATTATTATTATTTATTATTATTATTATTATTATTATTATTATTATTATTATTATTATTATTATTATTATTATTATTATTATTATTATTATTAATATTATTATTATTATTTTCAAAAATATTATTGTTCATTCGCAAATTCATAATAACACATAAACATTTTATTGCAGCATAATAACAATTTTTCCGTGTCAGTAATATTAAACAATCTTGTAGCTGAACTCTTCTCAATCATTTTATCTGGAACCTGTCTTCGTGTAGCTACACATAAATTTGATCTCATATTATTCCTTTCTGAACACAAAACAATATCGATTCGGCCATTTTGATCTTGAGCACATTTCAACAAATTTGTTTGATCCATATTCAATTCACCAGGTACAGATTGAACTAATTGCCGGTCTCGAGATAATGTGATTAGAGAGAATCCCTTACCCAGAATTTTAATAGATTTGATAGATCTGATAACATCGTCTTTACAAATAGTTTCTGTTTCCATTTTGCTGCGGGTTCTATTCAACCTTGCCACTAAATCATCGAGATCCATCAATCCCCCGTTATATTTAGATGTTGCCATTGTAACTTTCAATAAATTCCAAACAAAATCGAAGAGAAATCGTTATATTGTTATTCAAATATATTTCATAAATTCAAACCAAACTTAAAACATATCAGAAATTCGAAATTCCAAATTCCAAGAGGCATGCGCACACAGACGCGGATAAGCAAACACACAATCGGCCGAAACAGGTGGTATATAAAATTCGATTTTTTATTGCCATCCACAATCTTACGCGTCTGTGTGCGCACACAACCAAAACAAAGAAAAGAAAAGCGCACACAGACGCGCATTGAGCTAATAATTAAACAATTATTATTTTAAATTAGGTTTATTATTATTTAGATAAATATTATTATTATTTTGTCATTAAGACATCACATGCCTGGAGCATGCACAGTGCATGTTAACAAAGGCATGACTAACAAAGGCAGTCACATGACATTTCAGTATGATTATCAATGCATGCATGCATGTGTAGATGTAATATGACTGGTTTCTATGTGTGTGTGTGTCTAAATTCTCATTGACTTTATAAACATTTACAAATCTAAAATTTGTCACAATTTTTTCAAAATTTTCAAATTCTAAATTTCAACAATTAAAATTTCTCATAATGGCAAACAATAACAACAACATATTAAGAAGTCTATTGAGTAGCGGTAATTTTATTATTTATTTATTTATTATATTTTATTCTTTATTTTTTAGATGTGTTCGATTGGTATCAAGTTATTGAGGACGAATGAATTCTGAATGTGGATAAGATTTTTGGTAATTTTAATATTTTTACTGTTTATAAAATTAATTTTTCATTTAGATCCAATTTGTATTAGCGATGACGGCGATGATGTCGTATTTATTGGGCAAGCTAATGCACCAGTTTCCTGAAAAATGTTTTCAATAAACCAAGTAAATTTATTTTATTTTAGTAAATTATTTTTAAAAAACATTTAAAGTTTGATGTCGACTTGGACGCAGATACCCCAATTAATAATGATGAGGAGAACAATGTGGAAAATGCTCTCACTTCTATTGAGGAGAATAATGCCCTCACTTCTATTGAGGAGGTAGCTGATGATGAATCTGATTCCGACATGGAATCTACGATGTTAGTAACAAAGACGATGATAGATATATTGGACCTGCCGAAATGATAAAACAAATACACGAAAGAAATTATGAAGTAAAATTTGGGAATAGAAAAAGGCTAATAAGAAACATAGAGTGGCTAAATTCTTTAAAAAGAGGGATGTGAAAGTAATTAAATAGAATTAGTATTTAATTTCCAGTTTTAAATAGATTTAAATAATATAATAAAAGTAGATAATAAAATTACAAATTAAAATAATAAATTAAATATCAATATTGAAGTATTAATTGGTTTGACGGTAAATTAAATATATCTAAGAATGATTGAAAATTAAAATATAAAATATTTATTGAATGCTTGTGTATGAATATTCCCTATTCAATTATAAACTCATGCTTGCGAAAATATTGTTAAAGCAAAAAACAGAGATTGTTTAAATAAGAGAGATTTTTGTGTTGTGTTTAAAAATATAGTTTTGTTTTGAAAGAAATCAGACATATAATACCCAAAATCTAATGTTTTGTTTTAAACCTAAAAATTTAGTTCTAACTGTCAATTGAGTGTTTACTAAAAATACAAAAATTGTGCAGTTTAGGGTTAAATCAATATTCAATCGAATGACAGATTATTCCAATAAAAAAAATTTTGATATTCATATTCAAACTATTTTCATTAGTAGATTGAATTGGACTAATTTATATTCGAAAATTCTCATTTTTTATTGTTACTAAACTTGAATTATGCTACAAAGGTTTATCATATCTTATGTGTATATCATAATATTATGTTTAGTAGTATGGAAATTATCGAAAGAACCGTGGGTTAATCATATCTGACTTAAATCAATATTAGCTAGTTTTATATTTCATCATGTAACCGTATTAATATATTCATAGCTGGATTTTATCCCAAAATAATTCAAAGTTAATTTTTAGTCAAACAAATTAATTATAATTAAAACAAAACAATAGGAAATAGGATTTAATTATAAAATGTCAAATTTCGTACAAAATTGGTCGGTGAAAAACATTTAGAAAAGAATAATTATAACCAAAAATAAATAAATTGTCTTGATGACAGATCTAGTTTGTTTGACTGTAAGACCTGCAGGTGACCGGATTCGTGGATAACGTATAGCTCGCGCCCTGAATGCGTATATTGGATAGCTTTGATAGGATCTGATTGGAAAAGTTGCGGGATCTTGAAAAGCAATTTTAACAAAACCGATTTCAAAATAAAGATAAATTTTTACTTTTACTTTCCAAACGACTTGTAGATTCCAGCTACTCATTACTGTCAAACGCCCTTCATCAGTAACAGCAGCTATTGCATTTACATTGCATCCTTCTGTAAGTTTTGTATAAGTGAGAGATACAATGGTTCCAGATAACATTACAGAATCTACATGTTTCCCATTAATTGTGAAGAGGCTGACATTAGATATATATTGGGAGTTTACTGCTGAAAATGTTTAAAAGCGTTATACTTGATCATTTTTCAGTTTAGCTTACTTTTCTGTTTCATCAATCTGGAAATGACCATATCTCCAAGAGTTTCACTGAAAGACATTGCGGATACCTTCATCATAGATTCTGGCTGCAAGGGGGAAATTTCATTATGGAGTAATTCGTCTGTATCTGAAGTTAAAGGTTTTTATTAAGGTTGGAATTGAGTATCTTTTCATTATGAAATTCTTATGAAACAGCTACCACAGGCCAACATGACTACTTATTGTTTCCTCCTCATAACCAATCAGGAAACTTTTACTTATATAATTATTTAATGTGCGCATCATTTCTTGGTCTTTAATAGTGTGTCCATAAACATATGGATTATTCATAGGAAGAAACATTGACGGCTCGAACCTCCAACCTGGCAAATCACTAATAAATTTTTCTGAGGTTTTTCTTAGATATTTCCAACATGCTATTAAACTAGCATGGAATCCAAACTAAGAACTTCTTCATAGCCGAGTTTAGCTTTTTTATTCAATAGAACCCTTGCAAATTTGTTGATAACGATCTACATTAAAATCACCCCAGGGTTGCAGAAATACTTTTTTTTATTTCAAGATCTAATCTTATAATATTTTTTTGTACAGCATGGACGGCTTTTCCAGTCCAATCTCCTTGTATAAAATTGATGGTATTGAAACATATATAATGATTATATTTTTAAATGTTTATAATATCGTCTTGTAACCGCGGACTTACTAACGGCCTACTTTAATATATGCTCTTGAATCGTCGTATTAATGCACCAAACTTCATGTCATAAGGTAGGCTTCTAAAAAATAAATTTCTAAGTGTAACACTTTGATATTGCATGATATCAATATGTTATATCGATAGAGGTATACCTCTTAAAATGCGGACGAGTTTTCCGGAAATGCCGAATTGTGTCGTCTTAGACATCATTTACGGCATCATTAAGTTGCCAGAATAATTGTTGTAAAAAGGATGGTGACATGCCAATTCAGGAGAACGTATTGAAAAGCAAAGATTAGAAGAGAGAAGATTACCCGTGTGAAGATGGGTTAATTCTGACTAAAAAAAAGTTTTGTGCGTTTTGTAGTTTATCAATAGAATTCGTAAATTTTTTGGATTTTTTGTAAAAGATTTTTATAATGAAATTTGTTTTAACATATTGCAGTGAATAAAAATTTTGGAAGTTCTTGCTTAAAGGTTTTTGTGTGATATTGTTGGTTTTTAAATGAAAATATTTTTAAAAAAATGAAAAAATATTTGAATTGTGTTCGTTTTGCGTGTGGTTTTTACAAGTAGTAAAGATAGTGTTGGGGAGGAAAAAACCCATTTTTAATACAGTAACTAGTCTCTCATCCTCCAAAAACGGGACTATGAAAAAAGGTGGCAGTTTCTAGACAATGGCAGCTTTTACAGTAAAAAATAATAAAATTTATTAAAAATCTAGTAAAATATAATTTCTTTATTATCCAGTTATCCAAAGTCATATTTAATACAATAATAGCAAAAATTATAAACAAAATTAATTAACAAAATATATTATTAAACCAAATTACACTTATTTATATTCATTTTTGCAAAAATGAATTGGCGGATTCCAGTAAATGGCGGATAAGATAGTTATTGTATATTTATTTATGGTTACTGTGTTCTTTTCGTTTTATCACGTAATTTCTATAATAAAGGTCCCTATATTTGTGTGTTGTATAGTGATTATTATTATTATTATTAATATGCAAGGAAGATTTTGGTAAGGCTTTTCCACAGGCCGCCATATTGTTATCAAAACTATCGGAACTTTTGGTAGTTTTCAAGGTTGTATATGATCCCTTAATACTTTTAAGTCTGTAAAACACTATTTGTTCCATTTTCGGCACTTACCAAGGAGGGTGCCAGTAGAAAATTAGCTTTTAAAACTTATTCAGAAAAATGCTTACTTATATTTGACAATAAATTGAATTTTTTCGATGACTGAATATACTTTACAGATTGCCAGTCGATGTAATGCAATAGTTGCAATGTTTGAGAATCCCAGATGGCAACATTTGTTTGAATATCGCACGAGGCAAGGACTGCGAACGAGTCGCATAGTTGGAGAAAAACGACTGCAGCTTTGTGTCCCAATAAAGTTTTTCTATGATGATTAAGATTTTCCACGAACGACTGAAATTATTTTTTTATTATTATTAGTTGTAGTACTACATTATATTTTAAAAATTATTACTCTCATTTGTGAATATTTGAATATATTTCCTTGATAAACCGTTATAAGACCTGATTCCATCCCAAAAAACACCCGGCCTGATCTTTGAGAAACAGTAATGCTTGTAATAACTCCTTGCCCGGATCCTATCGATACAAGGAAACTTCCCAAATTTTCTAATTGGATTTCATTGTTGGAAGGATTTCCGTAATTCATAGAATCTATTTGAACTCGCCGTTTATTCTGAATCATATGCTTAAAGTCATTTTTGATTACACCAAACCTCATAAATTACATGTTGTTTAACCACAAATTTATGTTTAATGTAAGAAATTATTAATTTATGTATAGAAGGCATTTATACAACTATTTGAAATAAGGACAAAGATTATAAACGACTGGTGTATATTGTGTGCATACACCTATTTGTACGAAATAAAAACATCTATAATATTAAAAAAAAATCAATCAACTTATATTATGGAAGAACACAAAAATAGACGTATGCTTAATTTTAATGTTTCATGAATAATAACATTTGCACTCAATAAACGCACCTATAATATAAAACAAAAAATCAATATGTGTATATTATATAAGCATACAAACTTACCTGTGTGTTGATTTTTATCGTTGCAATGAATAAACGCATTTAATATAGAAAGTGAGAAAGTGGTAGAAAAATAAACTGACACACACAAACACAACACATAGTAAAAAATGCATGCAAATTTTCGATACATACATTCGTTGCAATGAATAAACGCACTATAATAAATCATTTACAGACATTTTTAGAATTTTTTAGAAAAAAATGAATGAAAAAATTTAACGAAAATTCCGAAAACTCAACTTTGAGTTCTATAGATAATAAAGACATTATTTCGTAAGATTAATCTTAAATTTTTATTAAATTTAATAGTTTTTTAGTATTTCACATTGCCCTGAAATCTCAACTTTGCCGTCCGATGTTGGGGAAAAAACTAGAAAATCGTAAATTTTATTAACTTAAATTTAAAAATTAATATGTCCATAGAATTTCAGAACTTGACAACCTGAAAAAAGACGAATATAAAAATTTAAAAAACTATTTTCAACACATCTGCCGTTTTTTCCCTAAATGTTGTAAAAATTGATATTTTTGGCGATTAATAAATTGTATTTCTTACTTAATTACTTAATAAAATAATAATAAAATAGCTAATAAATAAATAAATAAATAAATAGTGGTTAAACTAAATGCATATTAATTTAACCACATAGTTAAATTTCATAAAGAATGACGCATCTATAATTGGTTGTACATACCAACCCATATTATAGATGCGTTTATTCAGTGCAAACGGGTGTATTATAAAAAATTAGAAAGTGGTAGAAAAAAACTTTAACNACAGAAAAATAATTTTGTTGAGAAAAAAAGCACATACACTACATACAACAATCCTATACACCGGAGAGCATAAATTATGTGCAACAAAGACAAATATTATTGGCAGATGGTAAGTTTTTAATATAATTTTTAATAAATTTACATTTTTTTAAATAATTTTAATCTTTTTATGTTACTATAATTCCTTTTAATTAGAATTTTGTATTTTTTATGAATTTCCTATCATTTAAGATAAATTTTGAAAATCTTTGAAAATAGTAAGATTTAAATTGTCATTTAAATACATTTTTGAAGTTATTATAAAGGTTTTTCAATTAAAAATAATTTCGGCAAAATTTTATTATGTGATGGTAGTTATTTTCTTCTTGTTCCGTGACTTCGATCATTCTTTTTTGTATCTTTTTCTGAGTGTTGAAATAATTAACTTTAAATTTAATATTTCAATTATAAATTATGTTTTTACCAAAAACTAACCGTTGCTAAAGAAAATTTGATAAAAACTTGGCTGCCATCATCAGAGGTTGGTAACATGAGCACACTGGATAATTCTTGGATTACAAGCATTTGTAAGGGTTTTTTACTTGTCATCTTAGATGTCGGTAACAGAAATAAATTTCCGATTATATTTTCTTTCTTTTTATGAATATCATTGATAAAGGTCTTAGTAAATATAATAATAATAATATATTCTTGTAATGATTTTGAGTAACTCACTTGGGAATTGTTTGGACTCCCTACCCAGTCTCCCCATTCTATACCAATAACGCTATTTAATACGGTTAAACACTTTCTATCTTTTGAAAGAGTTTTAATAGATTCACAATTAATATCAAATGACTCCTTCATTTGATCCGTATCTAGATACCCTTTGTCTGACGAGATGGAATGTTGAATATTTCGGGGAGCAATATTTTTAAGATATTTCCAATTTATCTTTTTAGCTGGGAAGGATTTATTGATAAAGAGCTGCTTGGGAATTTGTCCGTAATTTTCAATCATTTGCTCAACGGCAGATCTGCGAATTTCTTCGGTTATTTCGTCGGGACAGATGGCTTTGTAGTATGTCTTGAATCATAGTTTTTAAAAAACATTCAAATTTGTAATCATTGCTTACATATGGGTGGAAAAGGTTAATCGCCTCCAGTGCGGCTTTCCCTGTTTGTTTATAGCCGAATACCAAGTCAACCCAAAAATTCAATTGACTTGAAACGTAGGGACTTTCTAAAGATGCTCGATGAATCAAACAGAACAATCTCGCGTCTCCGGAACACCATCTAGGTAAAATAGTAAAACTAATTGACATAAATTCAAAATACTCTGGCAAAATAACATCATCCACTTTCATTCCGTTAAGTCTTTCTCCGAAACTGAAATCCTGGCTATTGATAAATAATTCTGGTAGGATAAAAGAATTCTGGAATAATTTCTTTCATGCAGGATGAAGAAGAAGTCGATAAATGCCAAGCAGAAGCCATCGTGTGAAACATTCTATCTGGTCTGTCGAATTCGCCATCTATAAGGTATGAATGGTAATTACAATGATCTTCTATCTGACAGAACCAAAGAATTTAACGTATGTTCTGAAATATCAGGAAAGCATATGTATAACACTTCGTAGTGGTTTTTGATCTAGTTTTCTCTGCTTTCAGAGCTGTATCTATTACTAGGGTGACTTCAGGCTCTTTCATTTAAAAATTTCGTTTCGCCTTACTTCTCAGTTTCATCACTGCTTCCCACAATGAGATATTATGACTCAGTGAAAAATAAAAATAATAATTTTATGGACAATCGACGCCCATGTATAATACCCATAGGCAACTAGAACAAACGGTATTGATCACTAGACAACGGGAAATATGGTAATACAATGCCATCAATATGCTATAAACCACTAGCTCCCAGTTGCTATGGAGTATATGGATTGGTCACCGCTAGAGTAGGTCTCTTAATATTCGCTTAATATTTTTATGTAGGCCAACTAGTATTTTTATGTAGGTCACGATAAAATAACTGAAATTTTATGTAGGTCAAACACATACATACATGTTAAAAAACAGTCACTTCTAGCACAATACATTAAAACCTCGATAATTCGAATCATTCAATAATTCGAAATTTTTCGCAAAAAATCTGCGGCAGTAATAATAATTTATTTATAATAACCCGATAAATCGAATTTCAATAATCGAAGTAATTTTTTTATTCTCATTTTTATAGTTTGAAATATTTCACACCAATGAAAATAAGTCACTCGACATCAAGACAAAAATAAAAATCATTCAGGAGGTGGAAAAGTGTTTTACGAATAAGAAGACTATTGCCGAAATATACGAAATCCTTCAGAGCACACTTTCGACCATATTTAAGAATAAACTGTCAATCAAAGAAAAGGATTCGGATATTTGCATCAACATCAATAGAAAGAGACACAAGGGGACAAAATATGAAGCACTCGAGAAAAAACTTGTAGAATAAATACATGTAACATGAGATGCAAGGATTCCAATGTCGGGCAATGTTTTGAAGCAAAAAGCCCTAGATTTGGTAATATATAGGGAAATAAAGGATTTTAATGCCAACAACGGATGGTTTAGGAATTTTCTAAACCGAAATCAAATTGCTTATAAAGCAATTAATGGAGAATCGAAAGATGTAGATGATAGTCTATATGTGATAATTGGAGGAAGGAAGTCTTCTATAAAATCAAGGAAGAATTTGACGAAACAAAACATATTCAATGCAGATGAAACGGGCCTATTCTACAAGGCTCTTCCCAGTAAGACGTTTGCATTTAAGAAGGAAGCATGCGTCGGCGGTAAACAAAGTAAGGAAATGGTAACTGTTTTACTAAGGGCAAATTTTGATGGAAGTGAAAAGTTAGTGCCATTGGTTATAGGGAAATTTTCGAATCCTCAATGTTTTAAAGGTATAAGAACATTACCAGTGAATTATATGAACAACTTAAAATCATGGATTACATCAAAACCTTTTGAAGAGGGGCTGCATGTGAACTATTGGAAATTTAAAGAAGAGGAAAGGAAAGTTTGTTTACTTATTGATAATGTTTCTTCTTTTCTTTTATTTTCTTTTATAAGCGTTTTTAAATATTTATTCTATAATTCAAAAACTCAATAATTCAAAATGAATTTCAACGTCCCAAAAAATTCGAATTATCGGAGTTTTACTGTATATATTATATGGTTTCATTATAGAATTAAGTATGTCAAACACACACGCGTACATGTTAAAACCTAGTCATTTCCAACACAACTATACTATATAACTTTATTATATAATTAGGTCAAGCACACACACAAACTATATGTAAGTCATTTCAATGAATGACATCTCTCTATATAAATATCAACTTAAAAACTTAAAACTAGAACAGTCTATATATGATATGTAGGTCATTTCAGTCAATAACATCATTTATTTGTGTTTTATATTGATTATTTTGAGGGTATTTTGATAGAATCTGATAAATATACCAGGCATGTAATGATTAGATGTGAGAATCCGACAAAGGGTCATTGCGGGCGGTCAAAACCGAAAACATTATATTTTATACCCGCGCAGAAATACTCTTAATCAACATGTACTTGTTTAACAAACATTTGTCCATGTTTTAAGAACTATTACAATGTTTTTTATGTAGACTATTCATATAATACAAAAACGGCTCAACATGCTTCTAATTTTCAAATATAAGAAAAATATCATCCACATACCGTTTATAAACGGTGGGTTTCATAAATTGGAAATATGCATTTCCTAAGCTTGCCAAAAAAACGAAGCCGGCGTTGGTGCTAAAGGAGAGCCCATAGCAACTCCAATTATTTGTTGACACCATTCATTATTGAAAAGAAAATCGACTTCAAAAAGTTCACGAAATGCTCTTTCATCCAACATATGGTGTTCAAAAATGCTTTCATTCCATAACAAGCTACATAAATCAACCGTTTCAATCAATGGTACATTAGTAGACAGACTACAAACATGTGCATCTTTATTCTAAACAGCTACATCGCATTTACAGAGAATGGTCACCAGAAATAGTGCTCGAATTCAACAAGATTATCAAACACATTTATTTTCAGTCAATGTGCACCTTTGACTGTCTGCTTTCAGAATATGAATTTGTTTGGTCAATTGAGTATTATCCTCGTGGGCAGCAATTTGGCAAATTAGTGAATGTCAAAAAATAATGTATTATAATTTGTTGAATAATTGTTGTTTTTTACAATCTTTTAATACTTAAAACTAAACGTATCAAAATAGACGGGCATGGGACGCATTACTAGTAATAAATAATCTTAGATTTTACTCAATGTATCTTTCAATTTATATATTTATTAAAGATGATCCGTTCTTTTGCTGCCGAACCTTTACCCTCTTTTAACTTCTATTTTATTCATTGGACGAATTACCAATAAAATAATTTTGCATATAAAAGAACTTTACCTTGAAATTGGATGAATTTTTGAGTAAATGGAGGAATGCGAATCATATAGTACAATACTGTGGCACTGTTGGAATAGAGGGATGAATAATGATAAGGTGGTACTGCCCATACTGACATTTCATCTGTATTATTGCTTGTCTGTAACATCCGTAATTGTCTCTGGTACTCCTCAGCTTTCTCTGTGAAACACCTGATAACCTTTTCCCGTAAAGGTGCATTTTGAATGCTTATAGGTTTACTGAGATCTCTGTATGTTGATTCCTTTGTGAGATCAAGGGTTGAATTTGTATAATCCTTGTAGAAAAATTGACTTAAATTATTTAAAACGAAAGTCACAGGATAATTAAAGTAGTGAAATATTAAAATTTCCATTCTGACAAAAGATCAAAAATTAAAAATTAATTCTGTGCAACATAAATTTTCGGTTTTGTCTTTATCAAGTATTATTGTTTAAAAAAGCCGAATATTTGTGTTTCATTAATTATTTTTATTTTCCATGTAATACGTATTTACCAATGGGTACATTTTAAGTTATAGTCGGAAAAAATGTGTGTTGCAAATAGGCATCGCTGTGCATTTTGTAGGGTTAATATGAAAATTATTGAATTAAAAAGACATCAAAGGTGAAATCAAAAGATAAATATGATACTTCTAAATAAATTATTTATTATAAACAAATTATTATATATTATATAAAATTAATTTTGTATTAATTTTAATTGAAAAAAAACTGCGCTCGACTAAAGTGACTATAACTGGCGTAGTCGATAATATTTGCAAAGCAATTAATGAATTTGGGAATCCTTTAGAAAGTTCAATTGCGTTCTTGGACTCGTACATCCAGCGTAATGATAAACATTAAGTAATAGAGATTTATAGAAACCAACTGATATTGACATCATACTTCTCTTGAAGGTTTTTTACGAATTTAGGTATAAGAGAAATATGATGTAAAGATTGATTAATCGTTCATGATCTTTATCTTCTACTTTTACAAATGCAGTAAAAGGTGTTGATAAATTGGCTGAGTTATTGAAGAAGAATTAGTCTTCAAAATCATTCAAGTTATTTGTTCTAGTTTCAATCGAGAACATTTCTCATTGTTATTTTATCTATGGATTCATCAAAACTTGAAGTTTCGAGCAGTTCTTACACTTGATAAACGATATCCGAACACAATCCAACCGGCGTTTGAGATTTACTAACAAACATACTACGTACTTTGCACGATTTCGAAACAATTCTATAATTCAATTTACCCAGCTATAGTAAAGTCTGTATGAGAGAATTAGGAATATCGGATTTTAAAATCTTATCAAAAAATTTTGATAATTGTTTTGAGCGTGTGATATGTGGAGCATTATTGATAAGAACTTTTAATCCTAAAATCAATGTGCAGAATGCAGTGAATATGTGTGTGTTGAATGTTTTTAATTAAGTTTTTGTATGTTGATGTATATTAAATAATAATTTTGTTAAATAATTAAAAAAATAATTACAATAATATTTGTTTAAAGAATTTTAAAAGTGAAAAATAATTGTTTGTTGAAAATTATTTTTGAAAATAATTATTTAAAAATGTTATTTATAATTTAAAAATTTATAGATTTAATAACTTGTTTATAAATTATCAATATTGTATAGTTTTTCATCCCTAGTGATTGTAGGTAACCAGGTGAAATGTAGTGATGCTATCGAAATATAGTGAAAAGATGTACGAATGGCGATTTTTTTAATAAAGTCTTTACGTTGTTTATTTAAGTGTTTTTAATTGTTAAATTCAGTAAATAATTTAATAAATTGTATCAGTATTTAAAATTAATTGGCCTGAATTTCCTCTTAACATAAATTTAGAAAAGAAAGTGATTTTTTAACAATAATTTAACAATTCTAAATAATAAGCATTTAAATACTCACGAAGTTTTTTCTTGGTTTTCTCAAAAGGAAAATATACGAGGAGTATCATCTTCGGAAAGATATATTACAAAAAACCATTTTTCCTTAAAAATAGGGGTATTTCCTGCAACAAGTGCATTTTATTTTTTGTTTGCATGTTTCTATTATTACAGAAATTACATGTGCCTTGTTTGTATTTTTCATTATGTTTTCAACCTATAATAAATTGGTAGATGTAACTGCCAATGACTTCTTAACACGCAAGTAAGTTTGTAAGTTTTATATAATATAAATTATTGATTATTATATTATATTATAAAAAGTTTTTATTGACTGTAAGCAATGTATTAATATTATTTAAAATTATGCTAAATAAATGCAAAATATTGGCGAAAGAAAACTTCTAAAATAGGCTATGAAACTTGGACACTCACCCCTATTTTAGAAGTTTACTTTCGCCAATATTTTGCATTATTTAGCATATATATATATATATATATATAATATATATATATTATATATATATATATAATATATATATAATATATATATATATATATATATATATATATATATATATATATATATATATATATATATTTATATTTATATTTATATTAATAATTATATTAATAATTACGGTCAAAATAAACGGAAAAACTGGGTATTGCATGATATCATTGTAGCTACGTCCAGCAGCCGTGTTGAGAAATGTGAGATAATCAAAATTGCTCATTTTTCCTTCGGCCCATTCACGCTGTATATCAATAAGACGAGGCTTCCTGTTAGCATTTAGCGGGAGAATATTTTCTATGAAACTAAGAATTCGGTCTCTTTCCTGAAAAATTAATATAAAATTAAATGTAATCGCCAAAAACCTAAAACCAGGGTCGAATTCATTGCAATGAGACAATTTCTGCCATCTTTCATAATCATTTCCAATGCGTAATCTCGTAATTTGAACCGCCTTCTTAGAACCCATTCTATCTCATTTAAATGCCAATTTATAAAACCGAAATCCCTCAAATAGTTGGGCAACTAAATAAAAAATTAAAAGATAAAATCGAAAATGTCACAACCTCATCATATTCACTGTACAGATTGTTAACTCGGTCTTCTAAAAATCCAATTCTCCATTTTCCAACAAAAAATTCTCCCTTGAAGTGACCAGATTCACAGACCAAGATACATGGGCAAGAGATCTGAATATCTTCAATACATTTCAACAGTTGACAGTCAATTGGGTTTTGATATACAATTTTGTCAACTTGATATGTAGATTCAAATAGAAATGTCAGGCTTTCCTCGTTTGAGCTTTTATAGTGAACTGTAAATAGACATAATATTCGTAATTATTATAAATAATAATTATTATAAATTTTAGAGTACTTTCAGTAAAATCCTTTATTAAACTATTCACCTTTACGAATAGAGATCAATTTTTTCTCTCTGTAACACAAAATTTGATTACAATTGATAAAATCAGTGTCGACATTTTGTGTTACAAAGGGAAACAATTGATCTATCGTCGTAATGAAATGTTATAGTTAATGTAATATTTAAACAATACTTTATATTTAATAAATACTCTAAAAATGTATTTGAAATATGCATACAATTATTTATTGAGACAATTTTATTATTGTCAAATTCGTCCGGTTGTTTTTTATAAACACGGTAACCAATCGATCATCCGTGAGTT
Source organism: Schmidtea polychroa (assembly GCA_959609185.1). NCBI lineage: Eukaryota > Metazoa > Platyhelminthes > Tricladida > Dugesiidae > Schmidtea > Schmidtea polychroa. Next base: position 114,131 of record CAUHTR010007432.1, on the reverse strand, counting down.
TTAAAAGGTTGGAGACCACTGCGGTAACAGACAAATTGTATATATTAATAGGCTATCGAATGCGCTATCGAGATAACAAGATCATTTTAACTTTGTTTTTCTTCTTTGCGCTTGACCTTCTTTTATTCAATTGTCTGTTTTTATTGATTTTCTTATGTTCCCTTCTCATTTTCAATATCTCTTTTCCGCTCCTATTTCACTGAGTTCCAGAGCAACACCCCATTTATTTATCATCATTTCCTCCAATAATTTTATGAATTTAATAATTATTTTTGTTTTATTATTTAGGTATTTTCAAATTAATTAAAAATTAATAATTGTTAGTTGTTTAAATATTTGTACAGACAGCCGCAGATAACGTGGTACTCTAATTTTTGTTTTTAATAACTCATTTTTTCTAACAATGGTTAAATAATTTGGAATATAATTTGTTAATATTTAATTTATTCCCAAAATTACAAGTCTTGTATAACACAATTGTGATTGTTTAAATCCATTTTTTTAAATTAATCTATTTTATTTTAAATTAATAATATTATTTTATTTATCAATTATCGTATTTAAAAATTAAAAAATGAAAGATTTAAACATTTTCTTTTCAATGATTTGTTGTTTTTTTCCAAAGGCAGACGAGAACAATATGGCCACTGCGATTTGCATAATCATGTCAGGGTGGCGATTTTACAAAGTACACACTTAGCTAGAGTCGTTTTTCGTGCAAGACATGTGATAAATTTTTTAATTATTCATATTTTTTGGTAACACAAAAAATATTTGACATCCCAATTTTGCGCTCCTTTCAGATGTGCGCCCTGTGCAACTGCACCGCTCGCACCACTGTTGTTACGGGCCTGATTGTGAATAACAAGGAACCAATTAACCGCGTAATTCGAAGGTTACCTGTAGTAAATTAATTGATTTTGAATTTAAGTTAATATAATTATTTGATTTTATTATTTTATATTTGTAAACATATCAAATGGTTTTGCATCAATTGACTTGAAATGAAATTCTGAAAAATGGTACTAAAAACTTTTATAAGTTTTTTTTTAATTTTCTTGGATAAAAATTTATTACTTTCTATATAACATTAGAAGGTTTATGACTCTTAATATCCATAATAATTTTTATTAAAGGTGAATATTTATTTTTGTGTACATAATTGTTATCATTTAATAAATACTTTACACCAGTGTCTTTATATAACACTTGGAACCTCAACATATCAAACAATGAGTCAGATGAATATAATAAAGATAGTGAAAATGATGAAACTAACGAGAATAAGTTCAGAACTTCAATAAATTTGGAGTATAAACGTCGTGTTACGTATGTTATGGTTTTAATATTTGAAAGTAGGCTAAATGGGTGATCTTTATAATGAATTTCAAATAAATATTACATTTTTAAAAATGTTATTTGGTTCAAAGCTATATCATTCAATATAAAGAGATATTTTACCTTTTCTTGCAGGTGAATTTGGATTGAAGTATTTATCGTCAATTTTGTGAGTAGTCTTGATCATTCTTCGCCTGATTCTGGAAGGACCTTCGATCGGATCAAGTCTATAGATTTTTGACTTATTATTTGAATCATCCCAGATTTCTCTACAATTGAAAGACAAAATAATGTTTATTGACTTTGTTATTATTTTTTATAATTACTTCTCCTGGGTAAATGTCCCAATTAAGATTTTCCAAGATAATCTTCTATAGAATTCTGATGCCCTCTGAGTTTTGATATTGGATACGTACTCATGCTGTAAATTTTTTCTCGCATATGTCCGATAATTATTGTAAGAGTTTTTCATCTGGATTGACACTTCATTAAATCTCCTGTCCGCATTTTGCTAAAAGAAAATGTAATTTGCTATTAAAAGCTGAAGTGAAATTGTCATATTGTCAATTTAGTTATATGTATACATTATGAAATGTTTGGACTTTTCTAATAGAATAGACCAGAGTTCTCCAAAGCTTGAGTCACAGGGCAATGTTTGATGAGTTTAGCGAAAATTTTCAAGTTTTTACCCAAAAAAACACGCAAAGTTGGATCAATGGATATTTAGATAAAAATTACTATTTCTGCTCTGTTGAGTTTTCAAAATATTTTAATCAATTAACATGTATTAATCGTTTGCGGACGGAATTAATTTTAATAAGTAGTATTTTAATATATTATTTTTTAGCATAAAATCTTTTAGTATACGAATGCCCGATATCGTGGTATGATTTTTTTTAAGTTTGGCCAGCACAGCTGGCCATTATACATTGTAGAACGTCTGGAACAAAATTCGTCGCCAGCACTGCTGGCCTACCGTCCGCAAACGGTTAAGCAAATTTTTTATCTTTTAAAGCTTAACTCTTTGTGAACAGTGATTAATTTAACATTTCATTGCAAGCATTCGTCAATTAAAAACAAAATTTCGTAATAATTATGTGTGTTCAATTTACAATTGTGAAGAACAAAAGTTAATAATAAAATAACATTTTATTTAGGCTTTATTGATATCATTTGAAAAAATCGCTGGAATGAAGCTTAGGCTTCTTTTTACAAGTTATCAGGGCGCATTTCTAAATTCAACAGATAAGGCGCCAATCCCTTATTTGTGCTTTTAATTAAAAATAACCTTTTCATATTTGATTTATTGATTTTCACCAATTCTTTACCATTTCTCTTTTGTTTTTTCATTTCTTCTAATCGCTCCTACTTTCCAGAATTATGGAGCAACACCTTTATTTATACATTTTGCCCACAATCATATTTTTTAATTTAACAATAATTATTCAATTTTTATTATTTAGATATCCTCAACACATATATAAACGTTTATTTTTTATCTAAATCTAATGATTTGTAAATAGTAAATTCAAGTGAAAATAAAATAAAATATAGTCGTATCAAGTATAGGTAGCCATTTCAGTTACAAGAAAATATGTTATGTTGAGTACAGCTCGATATACGAGAGAAAAGGGTTGATCACTAAGCATGTATGAAAGAACTTAAGAAGTATATTAAGTTGTAGAATTTTGTTTTGTGTTTTGTACAAAATAAATCTCCAAAACGTGTTTTATTAGACTTGACATAAACATACTTTAAAAACATTGAAAACTAATTTTACTGTTTGTTGATTGTTATAACAAATAAAAAAGCACCTTATTATGTGGCTGAAAAAATAATTTAACGTAATTACTCATTTCAAATTGACTGTTGTAATTTTTTAGTTAAATAATTGTTTAGTTAAGATTTATAACTAGGTTCGTATTTCTTAAACTCATTAAATAAAATTTGAAAACAATAAAATAATAATTTTATTCCGAATATTTACTAGTCAGATGGGTTGTGACAACAACTGTTTGTTTATGCATGTGGTATCATATAGTCAAAGGTAAAGGTTTCATATTTTGTACACCAAAGCGCAAATGATAATGGCTAAAGTGACATTAATTTAAATACAGTCAGTTACGCTTTGTCTTAATTTTAATATTAATGATAAATTATATGTAATTAAATATATTCTCTTTTTTATTTAATATAAATATTTTTTTAAATTTTATGATAAAAGACGTAAGACATTTATATTTATTTTAACATGGACAAAAACTTCACGTTTCTCCTAAAATATCTTGTTTTATCATACATTTAAAGTATAACTATTTAATGTGATAATAGTAATTTCTCAAATTACCATAATCTGGTTTTTGGAGTTCTTAATTAAATGTTTGGCATATTGCAGAAAATCTATCATTGAAGGTCATTATGCTAAATCCATGAGCTGAGAAAACTTTTGCCCTTTCCTCATTTTTAATTTTATTAAATACGATGAAGTTTAAAAACGGGTTAGTATCAGAAATATCTTCATGTATCAATATTTTATCGTTTTAAAATTAAAAATTTGGAATTTATTAAATGTCCAGGAGTTTATTTAATGTTCTTTTGTGTTTATTTTTTATTATAGATATTTGTTAACGGTGCTTGTGTGCAGATATTTATTTTTCTCCCAACAGAGAATGGTTTTACACACATTTATTATAGGTAGGTTTTATTTATATTATGAAATCAATGTCACTTAACCATCTTCAATTGCCTTGGTGTGCAAAGGTTTTTCACATTCGTAAAGATCTAAAGGGTATATAATATTTATAATATTTCAAAGAAATTTTGTCTTAAAATAACTTTATAACTAAGAATGTAAAAAGCTGAGATGATTTACATTTCCCTGAAACTGCTCTACCTTATTCATTGTATACATCAGACGACTCTTAATTATAGAAATATACATTTTGGATAATAAAAGTAAAGAAAAAAATGTCTTGATTTTTTATTGCGTTATAGGAACCCGCTTATTAAAACCATATTTGACTATTTTAAATATAAAAAAAATAATTTTAGAATTGAAATAGAAATTTATGGATATTTTTACTTATCCAAAACATTAAAAGAAGTTCTGGTCCATATTAAGAATTATGATTTTATTGGCTTGTCTTACACGCGCGACCAAATTCAAACGTATCTAGGTGCAATTCACATTGCGTAAAGACCCCTTTATGTAATGACTGATTCTATTAGGGACAAGGAAATCTTACAGTGCAACTAAATATTTTACTATTTAAAAAGTTAATTTTACTTTCTTTCTTGTCTTCTTTATGATTTTTCATTAACGTTTGATTTTACACGGTCCATCCTTATAGGAGTAAGGCAATTATTTAACTAATATGCACCATGGCCACTGAGACACTAGTCATGCTGTGTAAGAAAACGTTTGGTCAAAGAATTAGCTAGTTTATTTATTTAAGTTAGAATTCATGATACTGGAATAGTATTGAAATGAGTATCAATAGAACATTTCTATTTTTCCATTATTTTATACCAATTAGGCTAAGTTGGTGAAAAGTTAAGGATATAAAAAAATTTATATGACAGAAAGCTTTAAACTTAAAACGACATTTTCGATTTCACCTTGTTCTGAACAAGTTATTCCTAATATTTTCGCACTAATATCTACAATATTTTGAAGGTGGAAAGGATAAATATACATGGGGCGTGAAAATCTATTTAACTTACATTCCAAGTGTCCAATTTACTTTTGAATTTTTCTTTATATGCTTTTAGTTTAACTTCATTCTCCTTAACCCAAAGATTTCTGTTGTCTTCATTTAGATCTTCAACGGAGAAATCTGGACTAATAGCAAACAACAGCTGAGATAGACTTTTGACAAACTGTTCTGTTTGGTTTCCGGTTTGTTTAACAATCTCGAGAATCTGCTTAACATTGATAATCAAGCACAACGACCCCTGGAATGGAAAAAATTCAATTTCATTAGCAAAAATCTACTAAAAAATCAACCGAGGAATTTCCCAAAAGACAATATCGAACAACTCTGTCAAAATTGTGAAACTGAAAAACACATTTCACTGCTTCCAATCTCAGATGGAAGCTCAGTTTTGGCTCAGTGAGACAAATTAGTAAATCTCCAAGATGGCTTTTGATTGCCTCCTTGCATCCAAGGAATATAGAAAACTCGTCAGGAGTTTGATTGCAAGCCTGGTAAATATAAATTTATGATTTTAAGGTTAGATAAGACATGGATAAAAGTATTAAATATTTATATAATACGAGTACTAGTGCTTCTTATTTCCCGGAATTTCCAGGGGGTTTAAAATTGCATGAATACACTTAATTAGTCCATAAGCATGTTTTGTGTACAGAAATATCTTTAATTCAGATTCAGAATTCGAAAAAATAATTACTGCTAATTTTAAAAAAACAGATTATTTTTATTTAGAAAAACTTAAATACAAAATAATTATGAGAACCGAAAAATAAAATTCGTTAGGAAATATTAAGTTTTATAATAATTTTTCAAAAAACATAAGGTGTCGATGAAGCTATCACCTAATGAGGACCGAATCTTTGTAAAGGAATGACTTGTCGCAATAAAGCTTCTTTCATATAATTTTTCTAAATTATCTGTGTGTTTTCCCGTTGTATCACTTTTGTGCTGTTTTTGACGTCATATAGAAAATCTTCGGCATTCTAAACTCTTGTCACGTGCGAAATAGCAACATCCAACTTCTGATGAATTTTTAACATCATCACTACTGTTGGGCTAGAACCCACATATTAGTACTGTGACAGAATGTGGTGGTACACATCATGCATACCTAGCATTAAGTTTACTTAAATAAAAAATATATAAAACACCAAGTAAACAATGATAATAGTGAGATAACATACCAAAAATAAAACATCTAAATTAAAACTAAAATAAAACACGAGAAAGAAGTATCACACGAAAACTGACTAAAATACAACAGAAAAACATAAAACTACAGAATCAAACTCGAATGAAGTCGAATTATTAAAAGTAGAGAGAAAAATTAAAGAAAAACTTTAGAAAATCTAACATAGAGAAAATTCTAGGCGAAAAACCCAGAACAATCCATAAAATGGTGAAATCCATCATGGGCGCCATTCGATACAATAGAATATAAGAAAAATAAATAGTTTAGTCTAAAATATAAAAATCTTAAAGAAGAATCCATAGAAAACGACTCTAAAATAAGAATTAGAATAAATTTAATATGGAATGTTCTAGAAATGTCCAAATCCATCATGGAGGCAAAGTTATTAAAAAATAATTCAAAAATAAAATTTTAAAAATAAAAACAAAAAATATTTTTTGAAGAATCCTTGATACTATGATCGAACTCCTCTCAAAGATGCAGAAAGATCGGGAGAGAGTCAAGTAGAGACTCTCCAACGCAGGGTCACCAAATTCAAGGGGCGGTGCCGAGAATTAAAGGGAACCTGGTTCAGCCCCAGCGAAATCCAAAAACGAATGCAACTTATCAAACAGTTGTAATTGCAAGCCATGCAAGACCAGATGGAGATCAGAGCCCTCAGGTTACAAGTCCGCAAACTCCAGCCGCCTACATCAGCTACAAGCCGAAATAAACAAAAAAAACCATGCCAGAAAGCGTGGAACCGACTGAAAGCACTCGGTCGAGCGACGCAGGCTGATACTCGCGTGGATGATACTCGGCCCAAGGAAACCAGGGTCGACCGAACGTATGATATTAACTAGTCTATTAACAAAGTGGCCCTTGTTGTAAATATCGGTGATGTTTTAGTTAAAGTAACAGCCTAATTTTTTTTTACAAACTTGCTGTTATATTAATTGGTTCGGATTGTTTTGATTATTCTTAAATATATTTTTCTTTGTTATTGTACTACTGCCAGATCAGAGGAGGCAGAGCAGATTGACTCATGGATAAAGACGATTGTTACACATGATATAGAAATCTGACACAGTGGGCAAATACAAGGTACGATGCAAGTGATCGGAAGCATAATCTGATGACAGTGACCATGTAAAGCGGACATAAACCTTTTAACGGTAGTCCGTGGACCCAAGGGAGTGCTTGCCAATTATAGTGTGGGAATTTCGCGCTCACTTTTTGCTGCCACTCCCCCCTTGACACATCACCAACGTTGACCACTCAAAGGATGTCAAGTGGTGCCAGAAACAATGTATTCTGGATTACGCTGGAAACAGCACGACTGGGTATACTGTTTGGTTACCTGTAACTCACCACTACTACTATCTACAAGCATGTGCATTTCCAACAAAGATTTTAGCAAACTAGGTTTTAACTGTAGCCTGCAATACTGATTTAGATGGTAGTACTAATATGGCATTTACTTCCGATTCGTATATAGTGTTAAAATTTGAGAAGTTGTTTAGGTATTTTAGTTAGCCAGCTAAATTATTATTCCTTTGTTTGATAAATCTCTGATGGAAAGATTCCAGGATTTTAGACGAAAACTATTATTTTTTTTTGAGTAACTCGTCCAAAATAAAGACAAATACAACCTCTACTTCAAGCAGTGTTGTGCCACGTCGACTAAGTCTCTCAATATCAATTTTTAATGATTGTAGTCCCGTTAGCACGTCGTTAATTACTAAATATTTCTCTTCTGAAATATTGTCAATATCGAGAGTATTCAATTTAATATACAATGCTTTCAATATTATGCTTTTAAAGCAACAAACCGCTCCAACATTCTCAGAAAGCTGTTCCACCCTGTCTCTACATCCAATAACAACTTAATTGTACTTCATTTTTATGTATTTTTTTGAATAATTTCGTTTTGAAGTGTTGATTTACAAACCATTCGTACTATTCTCCGAACTTTCTGAATTATTTTACCAATAACGTTATCTTGCAATTCAATGTTGTGTAAATAAAATAAATCGTCGTTTGGGCTTGACTCCAAATATATTAAAGTTCTGAAATTATTCTCTTTAGTTTCATCATCTTCACTATCTTTATTATATTCATCTGACTCATTGTCTGATATGTTGAGGTTCCAAGTAATATAAAGACACTGGTGTAAAGTATTTATTAAATGATAACAATTATGTACAATTATGTACCTTTAATAAAAATTATACAATAAAAATTATACAAAATTATACCTTTTATTATGTTCCTTTTGATCTATGTTCTTACTTGCTATTACTTGAACTAAGTTATCTAATTTTGTATGCTGGAATTTGTATTGCAATAACAATTATTGAATTTGCAATTCTTCTTAACTTACAAATTTTGGGGTAGTTTGACTGAAAAAAACGTTGGTTTTTATATAAATATTTTGTTATTCTTGACTTAAGTTACAAGGATCCTTGACTATCAATAATATTTGTTTTCCATAATTATTATAAACTTGGTGATAAACTTAGAATTCTTACTCTGACTCCAAGTGTGTGTTTGACTGATCCACAAACAACAATTGACACTGGAAACTTTATTGAATATCACAAATATTTTCACAATGATACAATGATACAACTATCGATTATACAGTGCTTATTACAACACTATGGTGAAGAATAACACATGCGTATAACCTTGATTTGACAAATCTCTCACAACTGAGGAGTGTAATTATGAAACAAATTATGAATAAAGTTAAATATTCTTCTAACAATAACTTGCATCCTCATTCAAGTTGGAGATAGTAAACAAAGCATAGATAAACCAATTGCATGAAGCAACTTCAAAGTGATTTAATTATAAAAGACATATAAAGTCTTGTAAAAGAACCTGGAAATCACCATTGTAAAGATCCCCAAATTCCATTTTTGGAGCACGAAAAGTTAAATAAATTTTTAATAAAAATTATTTTTACTTGATTGTTGAACTCTCTAACTAAACTTTCGTATAGTGGCTAAATCGCTCTGTTATATCTGAATAATTAGATTTACCAAATCTCATCAAAACCTTTAAGGGTGTTTTTGAAGATATTAAGATTGAATTGCAAAGTAGAGATATTCATAAACTAGTGATCACTAAGTTGCTGAAAACTTGAATTTATGATTTATGTTATTGCACAATATATTTTATATTAATAAACTAATTTTGATAAAGTGAGGTAATAACGCAATTTGATATTTTAGCAGTATTAACAATTTAATTATAAATTAATTTTTTTTAATTATTTAACCTTTTCATTTGATTTTTAAAAGTTTTTTTGAAAAAATTTACCCAGTTATGTCAGCTTTTCATTTATTATGTAATGTCTATGGTATAAATGTTTCAGTCACTGGTAGTCTATTTTTGTCTGTAAGTAACATTGAAATGATATATTTAACTTTCATTTATCTGTTTTAGACTAATAGATTGTTTTATATTTAACAAGAATTTTTAGCATTGGCTGGTTTCAAGTGCTTAAAAATTCAAATTGATCTTTAATCCAAAAAAAAAGAAAATAGATCAAAGGTGAAAAGATAAAAGATTTTACTGATGTTTACTTGTCTAAATAAATTTAGTTAAATTTTTTAAATAAAAAATTTTAGATCTGAAGTATCTATAAAATGATATGATTGATCATTATTGATGGATACTGGTTCATTAGCATTAAAATAGAGTATTAATCAGAAGGCGAATAACAGATGACATGATTTGTGAGGTTAAAAATGAGTTTGATTGCACTACAAAAACTTCATTACAATAACTACAGTACGGTTAACAAACAAAATTTCATTTAATTTCGCAAAAATTTTCCAAGATCTTGCCAACTGGGAAATCAAACACGCTAGACCGTATATTTGACTTTTAATTTACTGTATATACTCGCGTATAAGTCGAGTAAATTTTAAGAGGTTTTTAAGTTCTAAATTGGAAACCCGCGTATAAGTCGAAGTAGCAAAAATAAAAAAAAGGTTTAATGATTTCATTAAAAATTAATTTGTACGTTTTTTGACCCGCGTATAAGTCGAAGTGGCTATTTTGACTTGAAAATTTGACGTAAATTTCTCGACTTATACGCCAGTATATACGGTAATCTATTTAAGCTTTCTAATACAAATAATAAAGTTACAAAAAATTAACACATTCTAGTGTGGATTATAATGACTAAAAATTTACCAGTGTATTGTGGGCTTTATAGTTGAGTTAAATTTATAACTTTATTACAAATTTAAAAGGAAAAAACCTTTTGCTACTAATCCACCCATAAAAATAATTTCCATATCCTCTGGCCTATACTAAATGTATATTAATTTTTTAGAGTTTAGCTTATGTAAGTTTGTAAATTTTATGTAAAATTTAAAATATACTAATAACATGAAAATTAAAAAGATTACCAAACAGTTGCTAATCAAAGTCATCGAATAGAATAATATGCTTAAACCAACTATTTCGCAAGTATCAGCATAATATGACGTAAAACCTAAATTTAATTAATAATTAAATAAAATTAAATAAAATATTTTAACAATAAAAAATAATTTTATCTAATTACTTATACAAAGACACTTATTATCTAATAATTCAGTTTGTTTTAATAGTATATTATAATTTTCGAAAAAAAATATGGAGGAAAGTGAGTTTTGCTAAAAATAAACAACTTTATTTTAACTTATGTAATTTAGTACCAGTAAAAGTAGCCAAACTTGAAGCGAATGGGAGTGAAACAAGAGGCAAAATGGGATCTCGCGGTGGCTTGAGAAGAACGTTTAGAATTGTTGAACCAAACTTGCAACCTGCTGATATAATTGAAAAAACTGGAAACATAGGAAGAACAGTTAAATTACAATCAAATTTTACTAAATTTTCTGTTCTGCGCTCAGAAAAGTTTATGATGTACGATTCAGTGTTTTCTCAAGTTGGCTTGTCACCCAAAGTTAAATTGCAGTTTATTGTTCGAGTATGTCAAGAAAACAAATTACCTGGGGCTTTTTGTTTTGATGGAAGACGTTTATTTACTAGTGATAAGTGGCATGGCGAGTCAGATATTCAAGAATTTAGTCACGATGACAAAAAAATGACATTACGATTGGTATCAACTATCCTTCCCGAAACTGAAGAATATTACCAAATGATAAATGTATTACTTAATAATTTACAAGTTATGTTAGGTCAAGAAAGGATAGGTAAAGGTTATTTTTTAAGCCCAAATATTACAAAAGATGAGGTTCCTCGTAATTCTGGACCAACATTTTTTGAAACAAATAGTTTTAAAGTTCTTGGTGGTTTTGGTACAACTCTACAAAGAGGCACAAAACCAACTGGTGAGCTGACTACTCTTTTATATATTGAGCGTATTAACAGAGTGCTGAATGATAACTCTGTAATGAAAGCTTACAACAGGAGGAGTATCGATCAGTTAATAGGCAGAGATATCATAACAAAATATAATAACAAAACTTATCGGATAAGTGAAATAAAAGAAATGAACGTAGATGAGAAATTTGAAATGGGTGGAAGAACTTTATCGTATGCTGAATATTTTAAAGAACGATACAATATTCGATTAACTCAAGGTGATCAACCATTTGTCCTTACTCGAGTTAAGAAACCAATTCGTCGAGAAAGAAAAAAGAAAGATGAAGAAGAGAAGGATAAAGAAAAAGAACGCGAGAAAGAGGCTCCTGAAGATAAGGATATGACTCTTAATATTCCTGGAGAATTATGCTTCTTGTGTGGATTTTCGGATCAAGAAAAATCGAATATGGATTTGCAAAAGAATTTGGGGTGTGTTTTGAAAAGAGAGCCACGTGAAAGATTAGACGATATTCCTGCTTATTGTAACTGGATAAAAAATAGTGATGCTGCAACCGGAATGTGCAATAAATGGCAACTAAAAATTGACAACAAACCGTTAGAAATAGAGGGCAGAGAGTTACCACCATGTGATGTAATAAGTGGTGGTAGCAAAATTAATGAAAAAATGGGAGACGATTGGAAATTTGGTCGAGTTCAATTTGACATAAAACGTGATCGTAAACATGAAATTGATGTTGTTATAGTGGATCGTAATGACTTCCAATATAAAAATTTTATGAATGATGTGGAACAAGAATTAAGAAACATGCGAATTGATGCTCGAGTTGGAAAAGTCAATACTTGTGGACCAAATGATGTTGAAAGATGCTTGAACGATTCTGCAAGAAGTGGAAGTGGGTGTGCAAAAATGGCGTTAGTATTCGTTCCAGACGATAGAGTATATGCTAAGGTAAAATCGTTTACTATGAGTACTGGTCTTTTAACTCAGTGTGTAACAACACGTAATGGTACTAATAGAAATGACAAACGAAGAAAGGTTGTTTCAAGTAAAACAGTGATGCAAATATTTGCTAAATTCGGTTATGATCCATGGACAGTTGAGATCAAATTGAGACCGACTATGATTGTCGGTATGGATACGTACCATAATAAATCCAGTAAGAAATCAATCCAAGCATCGGTGTTTTCGATCAACAGTACATTTACACAATATATGAGTTTTGTTAATTCCCCTAAAGGACGTCAGGAATTCCATGAAACTTTAGGGAAAAACTTTAATTTAGCATTAGAAGATTTTAAGAAGCGTTACGATATATTGCCCCAAAGAATTTTAGTTTTTAGAGATGGTGTTGGTGATAACCAGCTTCAATTTACTAAAAATTTTGAAGTTGATGCAATGAAACCGCTTATCGAAAATATTTATAAAGGCAACGGATTTCCTGTTCCCCAAATTATTTATGTCATTGTAAAGAAAAGAGTTGGCACTAAGCTCTTCAACAGAGGGAATAATCCGAATCCTGGAACTGTTGTTGATAAAGAAATTGTCAAACCGAATTTCTATGAATTTTTCCTCGTCTCACAAAGAACAACAAAGGGAACTGCAACTCCAACAAACTATAATGTTCTAGAAGATACTCGTTTGCTTACGAAGAAAGGTACTATGGATCCTATGGCACCGAATGAGCTGCAAAAGATTACCTATGCCCTTACTCATCTGTATTTCAATTGGATGGGAACTATCCGTGTTCCAGTTCCTGTGCATTATGCACATAGATTGGCCGAGTTAGTTGGAAAGGTGCACAAGGGCTCTAATCCTGTTGCCATTAATGAACGAATAAGAAATAGGCTCTTTTATTTATAAAAAGAAGAGTTAATATTAATTCAAGACTTACATTTTTCTGTGTTGATTATTATACCAATTGTCAATTTAATTGTTTCTGAAAGCTGTTCGTTCAAATTCTTCTGAAATCCATATTGATTCGTAAGCAGCCTGTATTTGAATACTAAAAAATGATAGTTTTTTAATAGTACTGTAAAAGTATTAAATATTTGTTTATGTTATTCGTAATACACTTGGGTTATTGAAAATGTTTTAGTTGTTTTTCAATGATAATAAAGCTTAGCTGTATAAATTCTTAGTGTTTTTAGAAGGTTTTCATAAATTTATTTATATTGTGTAATTGATTGTCGTGTTTATATTAATTAAATAAAAGTTTGCTATAATTGCTTTGTGTTTAGCATAATAAATCTTACGAAATTTCTGAATGCAGATACTATTGATTGGAATATTGAAAGCCGGGTCGTTTGAATTAATAATACAAATACTTTCGATAATTGTCATTAATATTTTCTCCAGTACGTAATGGGCAAGATTTTCGGTGCCGTGTATGTTTCCTAAATATTAACAAACATTGAATTACCTTGTTAAATGTATATATATATAATAAATTTTTCTAGTTTTTTGCTAAGATTTTGACAAAATGTAATTAGAAGTTTAACCTGTTTTTGATAATTGCTTTGATTGTTTCATTGCCGACGCATGCAATATTTCACACAGTTCTAGAAGTCTGGTAAATTCTTGTATTTTGTTTGAGACAATTATGTTGGTCGATGTTATTGCACATAAATCCAGGAAGGCTGAGAATCTTGGGTCATGTTTTGTAAAGGAAGCTTTATAAAATGAAGTGGGACAGTTACAGATAAATTCTAGGAATCCAGCTTTTAGGCAAGCTTGAAGTAATGTTGAATGATTCTGTTTTAGAATTAATTATCAGTGACATTTTTAGATAACTGAATTACCACAAATAACCATCCACAGATCTTGAAAGCCCAAAGCATTGAATCATTGTCTATGTTGCTCAATATTGATAGCAGCAAAATGGCACTTTTTTGATATTGTAAACCGAAATGATTACTAGAATTAGTTGTTTCATCGAATGAAGTTGGGAAAGTCTGAAAATTATCTGACTGATTTGATACTATTCCTTGAAGTTTACAAATTGATTTTAGCTCAGAATTGATAATAGTGAGATCTGTTGATTTGGTAAAATTTGAGTTCTGCAAGGAAACATCAATGAATAAGATGGTCTTTGATTTTTATGTGGGTCTTGAAACAATTAGTATAATATATTGAGGGACAATTTCTAATACAGGCGAAATGAGAGGGTTGACATGAATATCTTTTTATTAAAAGGATCTCTTGTGGACTCAAGTTTCTGTGTGTCATATAAAAGATTCCTCAATTGTTATAAGTTGAATGTTAATTTAAAATTTGGCTTGCGAAATTTTTGAAAGTCCTAAGAGGGTTTTTAAATTTAGCATATATTTTAAGTATGTGACTGAAGTGATAAATTGCTCCAAATTAAAAATATAGTTAATGAAGCAATGAGTTAAAAAGAAATATTACTGTTATTTTTAAATTTATTGGGATATAAGCTCCTTTCCCATCATTAAAACAATACTTGCTAATTCTAAATAAACGTATTTTCATACCGAGTCAAAAATCGAATAATTTTCCCAATGAATGTCCATGATTATGCTCAATAAATTTTGCCCGAAAATAATTGAAATCGCCTCAGCAAGAATTTCCTTATTTGTTGAATTTTGATGAATGACATGTGAGACTAAATTTATAGCCAACGGCGGATTATGGTTTTGTTGAATTTGAGGCTTCTTGCGATAAAGGTAGACACGAAATAATGATAAACTCTAAATAAAAGATATTAAAAAATTATTACGACATCTAAACCTTTTGTCGAACCAAAACACTTGTGTGAGATAACAAATGGAGAATAAATTCAAAAAAAAAGTCATAATTCGAGCATCGTTCCAGAATGCTGTCACTAACTTTTACTTCAATTACATTTTCCAATATTGAAATCAGACCGGCGATTACATGGACCCTTGATGATTCGCACTGTGCACTGATTACCGGTTGATCGGTTAAATTATCTAAAGATTGATTAATTAATTACGTTTGAAATATTTAATTGAATCAAGTTCGTGCGACAAGGTCGGTCTCTCCATCACACACTATATGGGACTATATAACAAGGCCAACAAAAATCTACATTACCTGTCTTTCCTGATATTCAATTACACTTGCAATGACTACTAAATAGTTTATGGTAATAGAGTGACAAGAAATCATAATTGACCAATAAATTTTAACATTTCCATTTAATAGCAACAGGAGTAAAGGAAAACTCCTGGAAGGGCAATTAATTGTTTGATTTTGTCAAAAAAAAGAGGATTGATATATAAAAAATTGGATTGCAATTTAATGGTTTACCCAATCTTCTCGTACTACATTTACGTGATAGTAAGTTACACGAAATTAAACTTCAGTGAATCATTATAATTATAATACAATACAAATATAGTATAGAAATATTACGAATTTATCAAGAAAGATTTCGGAAATGTTTAAAGATTGAAACTGAAAATTTACAGCATTCAAAAGCAAATGTTCCAAAATGCATACTGTTTGGGTTATAATTATTTTTGGTAGGGTTTTAGTTATAATCCGACTTCACACATTATTATTCAACACAATATTTTATGGCAACAAAATATCTTTTTACTGTTCAAATTTACTTTATCAATAACAGTTTGAATCTGCAGATAGGCAATCCTAAGGAAACCCACCTTAAATTATATTTATATATATGCAAATCTGATAAGTGAAATTTGTCTACAACTTTCAATGAACTTTACAAATTCGATTAATAATTTTTATTTTCAACCTTAGTAAAAAGCTCATCGTATTCTCTTCTTTTTTTATTCACAGCGCCATTAATCAGTAACCTTCTGGAAGTCGCCGTTTACTATTTATTTCATTCTGTTAAGTTCTGCATATTTATTTGGTCTAATAAAAACAGAAACTTTTAAAATTTCCATTTTTAAACTCCATATTGACATAATTTTTTAAACCTTTGCCATTCATCTTTTTCTGCTTCCTGATCAATTAGGAGTATAGATAGGCTATCTTACCACTACTATCCCCATTTAAGTCGTTTTCTTTATATCTGACTTTTCCTAAGATTGCTTAACATTTGGATTAAAGATTTTACAGAATCCCATAACTATGAAATATGTGAAGTGCTTTGATAAATCTCAAATCCATATCAAATAAAATATTCCTTTTATAAATAATGATGAATCCATAATGATAATGAAACAGTTTGTATATTAATTTTAACGAGATTCCGTATTTTATTCATATTTTGTTTAATAATAAAACTTAAAATTCGAAATTATTCATTGTTACCAATCTGTATTGATATAAATGTTATGATGAAATGATCAGGATACAATCGATTACACACAATACACACACTATTATGCATTGAATTGCGATTGATCAATCATTATTGCAAGCACACAAACACATCTGTAGTCATGTAATGCATATTGTAATCAATTAACACCAATTCATTTATTATACTTTTAGTTGGGTTTGTCATGTACTATGAAGTTATTCAATATTAATAATAATAATATGACATTGCGTAATACCAACATTGAATAGTGACTCACGAGCATTTGGGATTCAATTTTCATATAAACCCTTCTTTATTATGTCATAAGGTTGACCTTTATGTTTGATGCTTTAACTATTAAATAGTTTCCCCATTTACGTTAATGAAAAAAAAACAATTTACCAATCATATTTAATTTAAAAAAGTGAAAAGATTAAAGTTTCATTGGTAATTCCAATGAGTAGGGCCAGGATATTACTTGTTGATAAAATAAAAAAATATTTAATTAATTAAAAAAGAATAGGAAATAAATATTGTGGAATTGTTTTGATATTGTTGGAAGCATGAAGGAGCGGTACTAACAAATGTTAATAGTGATTGATAGATCGAACAATGAAGGGAGATCGAGTTCAATGATTTGCAATGGTACAAAATGGAAGATCTTTTAGATATTGTCAGATATATTAAGACAAAAACAAACGGATTTTGCTAACTGGAAATTGGTTAAGGTAACGAAAAATTGTCAAAGCAATTTAGTTATTTGATAAAAGGATGAAAATGGTTAAAAGAAAGGAAGTTATTATAAATGCGATGTTTTCGTTTATTCGATTTAATGGCTGTCGCCATTTTTTAATTCCAATTGATTAACATAATTCTGATATCAGGCTGCAGTAGTATTATACATTGACCATTGCATACTGCTTTATAAATCACAATTGTGATTATTGGTTTGAATAAAGTTATTGTTGGGTGAATTTTGATATTGATTGACGCGCTGGGGTTGGATCGATTGCAATTGCGAAATTAATTTAAAAGCAAATATACAACAATCATAAACTTATTTTTTTTAGAAATCCGTCATTTTTCAGTTACATTAAAAGACTATTGATTTTATTTTAAATTAATTATTTTTATTAATCATACTTTTTTTAAATATAAATTTCATTTTGAGTATATTTCCACTTAAAATCTTGTAACACAAATTATTAAATCTATTTCATTAATAAAATACAATTTAGCAAGACTTCTGTATATCCTATAACGATTAAAATTAGTATTGGGCTTATCGCCACAGTTGTTTCTCGCAGTTTCCTTGTTTCATAACCACTGGTACTGATTGAAATGTCATCTCGTCACTGTGAGAAATTATTGTTCGTCAATCATATTGCTCGCATTACATTTGGATATTTTCAATAAATTTATTACTTATTCCAAAAATCCAATGTCTCTGTCTTCAAACTTTTACTTCGCTCATTTCTTTTGCCAAAGTGTATGAATCGAAGAATTTTCATAAATTTATCTCTGAATATTGTTTGTTAAAAGAAAATGCGTTCCAATTTATTCGTAAATAAATATTAGTCTTCCCTTCATATGTGCTATTTATAATCCAAGCCCAATATTTCTCCAAATTTATACAGTTACATCAAATATGCTTTGTCCGTATAAGAATTGGACATGCCTTTTAAATGCTATACTTTATTTCCCTTGATACTTCAGCTATATCAATTTATCGAGATCTTTACACATGGTATGAATGATTCTGTCTTAAAAGTTATCGAATGTTTTAACCTTCTGTTGGGTTTTTGCTAATTCAAGCCGGTAAACTCTGACTCCTCGTGTCCTTTTAATCAAAACAATAAACTACTCAACGTATATTTGAATCACAAAAATATATATTTCTCAACAATAAATAATCAATAACCAAAGTTCACGTTTGACCGATTTTCCGCTCGGTGTTGATGCTTTGTTACAAGATAATATTCACCTCTTTATTCCTTAGTTTCTCTTGACTAACGTTTTCCTTTTCTATTTGATTTGATTCCTTTTCACTCTTTCGTATCTCCTATTCTATATTTCCTTTTTCCCTAATCTCCTTAATTCTCTTTATCGTTTGCTATTCTAGTTTTCTTCTAACCCAAGCTGAGGCAAAATGCCAATTATTTTGAATTTCGACTTTGCTTTTATACTAGCATAATCACTTTGATTAATCGGTTTTTGACCTGATTGCTCCTATCTGACAATGGTTTGACAACCGGGTCCTTGAACGTTGTTTGCACCATATCATGATTAATTCGCTCCCTTTGCTATTCCTTCATAATAGTCCTAACTTTGTTTGTCTCCATTAATCATGCTATCATGATAATGGCCTTCCGAGATTCTCATTTTTTCCCGTTTCATGTTAATCGATCTCGGGTTTCCTTCATCTCTCGGGTTCTCCATTGGCTCGGGTTTCCTATTAGCTCGGGTTTTCTATTAGCTCGGGTTTTCTATTAGCTAATTAATTAACGATTTTCTGTTTTAACACATTCGAGTGTTTTTCGACCCTTTCTAACCATTTTCTGATAAATCTCTAATCCATCATCTTGTTAACCATTAGCTAATCTATACCTATCCCGTTTTCCCAATTAAATTTCGATAACTTTACAATTTATTGATTTTTTTCGGATTTCCGGATTCTTGCCTTTCGCAACTGCTTTTGCCATTTCCTAATACTGCTTCCATCATACTTTCCTTTATTATCAATTCTGTGCATGATCACGCTTTTATTTGTCTTCTTCCTTCACCTAATTTTTATTTAAATTTTCAACCTAAATTTGTTGAAATTTATTTTAATTTACTGACCTCAACACTTCTATTTGATTCTGCGACATAGTTGATCATTTGACTGGGGGGTCCCTCGACCTTTTAGCCTTCAAGTGTGCTAAAATATTTCAGTTCACGTATGTTGGATGACAGAGGAAGAAGAATTGAGGAATTTGAACTGACCCACTACTATAGAACGGGCAGCAACAA